>PVJA010004202.1:0-88169 GCA_004027025.1 Myocastor coypus | reverse complement strand
CTGCATAGTGAGACTCCGTATCAAATAAATGAATTTTTGTTGTTGTTGTTGTTGTTTTAAAGACAAGCATGGAAGTAAAAAGGGAAACGAAGGTAAGGAGAGGGATCTTCCCACGACCAGAGGGGGCTCCCCGCAAGGCTTACAGAGGGAAGCTTGTGCTCCCCTCAGGAAGACACATGTGCCTGTGCCAGTAAGGACAGTAAGGACAATGCCCAGAGTCTTTGAGGGGACCAGGAAATGTCTAAATTTCCTTTAAATCAGAACACATAGCCATAAAGTTTAATGTTTGTTTGTTTGATAGTTTGTTTGTTTGTTTTTACAGAGAGAGAGAGAGAGAGAGAGAGAGAAGAAAGACCTAGGAAGGCCCCTCTGCCCAGCACCCGCATAAGTCTTACTGTGATGCTGGCTCTCTTGAGTTTAGATTTTATCTGTAAGGGGTCTGGAAGCACAGCGAAGCAACGTATTGAAGCCCACGGAGAGTTGGGGAATTTCATCCAGAAGGCAGACACCACGCAGACAGTCCTGGCCACCAACAGCAACGATGGCGGCACTGACCGAGTGCCCACTGTGTCCTGGGAACGCTGTGCGGTGCTTCACATGGGCTGCAGCATGTCTTGGGTACACGCCTGAGAAGGATCTTGTGACTTCTATGTCATAGATGAGAATGACAATGAAAATGCGGGCACAATGGTTTTGTTTTGTTTTGTTTTGTTGTTCTGGGAGCTGAACTCAAGGCCCTTGCGTTGAGTTATATCCCTAGCTGGGTTTTTTTGTTGTTGTTGTTTCACACAGGTCTCTAAGTTGTCCAGCTGGGGCTTGAACTTGAAATTCTCCCACAGTGTTGGAATTATAGCTGTGCACCACCACACCTAGGTTAGATATTCTTTAAAATGCTCTGTGTGGCTGGTAAAGACAGATAAGACCTCGATTCTCTCTGTGAAGACAGAAAAGAGGATAATATTTGGCTGTGATGGACAGTGGGCCAGTGCTGGTGTTCCTGCAAACAGCACGGGCCAGAGACAGAGGGGGCCTCAGTTAGGGGCAGTACTGAAAGAGGAGGGAGAAGTTGAGAAGGGTTGGAAATACACCTCCAGGCGACAGGAGGCAGACAGGTGCCAAGGGTGGAAGAAGACAGACCGGCCAGTATGAGGACCCAGTGGTGACACTGTGCCCAAGGGCAGAGTGTCCAGAAGGAGGTCCGGGAAGGTAGTCCATTCCCTCTGCTCTGCGTCATCCATGAGACACCCAAGTGCGGTGAGGTGTCCACTGTCCAGCTGACACACAGAACAGTGGAAGTTCAGATGGCAGAGGAGACCTAAGATGGGAGCCTGCCAACCACTAGATGGAGGAACTAGCGCTATGATAGAAAAACCCAGAGGGAGCCAGGCATGGTGGCACACACCTGGAATCCCAGGAGGACTGCAAGTTCAAGACCAGCCTGGGCAACCAAACATTTAGCGACACCCTGTCTTACAATAACATAAATGCATAAAAACATTAAAGAGGAATATGGCTTGCTGCAAAGGCCTTGGATTCCATCTCCAATTAAAAGAAAAAAGAAGAGAAGAGAAGAGAAGAGAAGAGAAGAGAAGAGAAGAGAAGAGAAGAGAAGAGAAGAGAAGAGAAGAGAAGAGAAGAGAAAAGAAACGGGAGTGAAAAACCAGGCTAAGCCAAGCCAGGAGGATCTGTACAGGGACACCAATCGACAGCAGACAGTGCCCGCCAGGGTCTCTGCCCACAGTCCCGCTCGCACACGGTGGTCCCCGCCTCAGTGGGAAGCTGATTTTAGGACACCTGATGGGAGACTCCTGGTGCCTTCCATAATATGACACAGTCCTTGCTTGCAACCTGCATCCTGCACGTGTCCTTCTGTGTACTTATCATCTCTGGATGGCTTATCACACGTCAAAGAATGTCAGCTCTGTGAGCATAGCTGTGGGCCGTACTGTTTTTATCTGCACTGCCTGCATCACTGCTTTTTATTGTTGTTCTTTCCAAGTATTTCTCCCCACGGTTGGTGAAAGCGACAGGTGCAGCCCCGGCAGATGGGGCGGCTGCATTTCCACCCCATGCGGAGGAGGACCTGCATACTTCCCAATTTCCTCTCCGCTGTGCACACGTTCTTAGCACTGTGGCATGAAGCTCAGCACTTCAAGAAACTGAGATTAGGGAGCAGAGAAACATCTTATTAAGAACCAAGCGGTGACATATCCCATTTGTCTTTATAATCTATTTATCCATTCCATCTTCACTCACTGATTACCGTTTAGGCTTTAAATTTTAAGAAGTGCTTCTAGAACCATTTTTCTACTAGATGAGCAGGCTAGATATTACCATGGTCACTTGAGAGCTGGAGATATGGAAGCGCAGAAGAATTAATTATTTTACCACCCCAAAGTGAAGGAGATAGAATAGGATGCTCTTCCCAGTGCCCCAGCACCCACAAACAAACACATGCCCCAGAGTCCTACAGTGCACATGTGTACATACACACACACACACACACACACACACACACACACACACACACATTCTAAAAAGGCACCCAGCATTGAAAATATGACTACTTGTGAAGTAAATGGCAGTAAACTCATAAGAAGAAATGCTGTACAACAATGATTGTACCTCAGGTACAGGCATCAAATAGGCAGACCTCACAGATGTAGCATAAGGCCAAAAGGAGGCACTTAATTCATCCATGTCTTCTTTGCAACACTAACTGAAGTGTGACTTAGAAATACAGACTTGGGCTTGCCATGCTGGCCCCACCCCAGGGGTGTGCTGAGAGGGCAGTGGAGACCGGGCGTGGTGACGCACACCTGTAATCCCAGCTCTTGGGAGGCTGTAAAGAGGAGGATCACTATGAGTCCGATCTAGTAGTGAGACCTGAACATGTTGTAGACCCTTCCCTCAAATATAAATAAATAGAAATACAGACTCATGCAATAACATTACAGAGGGTAGCTACAAAAAGACAGTGGATTCTTGGGAGGAGGATCGGTGTGAGTTTGAGACCAGCCTGGGCTACAAAAGTGAGTTCAAGGCCAGCCTGAACTGCATAGTGAGACCCTGTCTCAAAAAGACAAAAAAAAAAAAAACAGTGGATTAAATATGCATAAAAGAAAGACACATAAAAGATGAGTCACACTCAACTCTGAAGCAGTGGATACAGCTAGAATCACCATGTAATTATAACCTGTTATATGTGGCATATATGAGATATATCGAAACATACCTAATATTGCATAATTTTGAAAGTGCTAAAGAGACTATGGATTGCATCCATCTCCTTCCGCCCCCTGCTCCTCCTCCTGTCCTCCTTCTTTCTCTTCCAAGTCACCTTACATTTTCCCTTCTCCTCTCCCAGAACTTGCTTCTATTTTCTACACGCCTCCAACTCTCTCTCTGGAGTTCTTCTCAGAATGGGTACCAAGTGCTAGGGGTCTGAGGATGGTGTGTCCTCTCCAAAGCTTACATCGAACTGTTACCCTCTTTAGGGAATATTGACAAGTGAGGCCTTTATGAAGTACTCAGGACTTAGCGCTCCCAAGTGAATCCACACACTCACGCCACTCATAATCTAATATAGTGGTGATGAACCAATGGCACGCATGTTTCTGAAGTCAAAAGATGTCAACATATGAGATGCTTTTTCCACACTAAAACTTCAGTGTTCGAGTTTAATGGCAGTGTTAGCACTTGGAAATAGACGAGTGGGTTTGAGGTTGTAGTCTGGGCATCCGTCTCTCAAAATTTTCCATCCCTAGATTGGTGGATCCTCAACAACGAGTCTACCATCATAGCCAGCGTGACATTACTTTACCATACGGCTATCTCTTGCAATATGATGCCATGTGCCATCTTAGAGCCTACCAGCAAGAAAACCATCGTGAGATGTGACCCTTCAACTGCAGGCAAGAACTGTGAGCCAAAACGAACCTTCTCACTAGCCAGTCAGTGGCACTGTATATATAATTCACATCAGAAAACAGACCTAGGACACCAAGGGTCAAGCAAAGAGCCAGTGCTGGCCTTTGACATAGCTTAGCAGCTTGGGTGGGGAGTATCGGATTCCTCCTCTCCCGTCATTAATGGAGTTTGGCTAGGTGGTCTTTTTTCCCACTTGACAATACAACATTCCTTTTGTTTGGTGTAAGCAGACGGCTTGTAACCCCAAGTTGTTAATTCCACATCAGAGCTAAAATGCATCTCAGCTGTATTCTCCCAGCATGTTCCCCTGGGCAGCCTTCCCAACACAGGCAGAGGGGACAGGGAGGAGGTCTTTCCATACCACAGCACAGAAATTAAGACAAAGAAGCCATGCTAATCTTACCAAGGACACACAGGGAATGATGGTTCCCAATGAGATTTCCTTTTTCTCTTTTCTGTAGCATTATGTCTTCCATTATGAAAGCTACCCACTTAGCAGCCTCAAAAGATTGCTCCTCACAGCGCATTGTGACAACTATGAATTATATATTTCGTGGTCCATGTGCTCCCAATTTTCCCCCCAATTTCATCTGCCAGAAAGGTGTGACAAAGCAGCAAAATTTTTCTCTGGAATTTTAATGTGCTTACTTAGCAGGCCCCGGAAACTCTTGGCAAAGCTAGCTAAGAGTTCAAGTCCAATGACAAAGTTCAAGTTGGTCTCAGCCAGGAAAATTTGCCATTGGAGCAGGTTGGGATGACTCCGGGCACCCAGGAAAGCTTTTTCTGAAGGGGCTCCTTGTGCTCTGATTGAAACCAGGTGCTGCCTGTGCAGACGGAGGTGAACTTAGAGGTTGGAAGTCACGATGCAAAGGGGGCGGAGAAGCCGTGAAGAGGGGAAGGAGAAGAGAATGGGCGATTATGTGGCGCCAGGCCCGCATGCAGACTTTTTCTCCTTCAGACTCCGCCTCTTGAGTGAGTTTGCCGAAGACAACAAAGCCAAGCAGCACCATATCCAAGAAGTTGAAGATGAATACACAAAACACAGACGGAGGTCAATACTTCATGCCACACATGAATGGATGATCAAAAAAGACAGGAAGACAGTGCCATGGATCCCCCTTGAAACTCTCTCCTGACTTCAAGTACACTTATCCTATTGTTCTTGCTGCTTTCAGGACAGTCACTAAAGACTCAGGAAAGAGGTGCTCAAGAACTGCTTCAGAAAGCAGTAAGAACAATGGCACAAGTGTGCTCAAAGCAAGATGGAGTATTTGGAGGAGCCTGAAGGCAATGGGTTGTTATCTTTTTTCATTTTTTTTTTTTTTTTTTTTGTGTGTGTGTGTGGTTTGGTACAGGGTCTACAGAGTCTACAGGGTCTCACTACGTAGATTGGACTCATAGTGATCCTCCTGTTTTCAGTCTCCCAAGCACTGGGATTGCAGGCGTACACCAACACGCCCATTCTCAATTGCAGGATCTAACTCTGGCCACTGTACTCTGCCTAAATAGGCACTTTAGCCCACTGAGCTATCTGGCCAGCCCTTGGGTTGTTACCTTTACTGTAACACATTTAAAAAATTTTAAACTTTCACTATATTTTCTTATTATACTCCATACTGATTATTGTTCTTATTTCTTTCCAGATTCACTCTTTAGCCTTTTTTTCCCTCTGCTGCCTACCCCAGGAGAGGTTCCTATACAGATAATGCAGCGATCCCCTGCCCTATTGTTTGGAGCTAGAGTCACTTAGTAGGAAGCACCTTCAAAAGTCTGATAGATGGAAAGAGAAAGAGAAGAATCACAGATTCTTCTCCTAGGACAGTACATGGCTGCCTCCTCTGTAGCCCTGGGGAAGTTCACTATCCCTGTCCTTCCTTGCTGATTTCTCAAAGCTCCGCCCAACTCCTTGCAGATATGTTGTTAATCTCTTCTCTGTCAAACCCTCTCAGTGTGCCCTCTGCCTCCTGAGACAATCATCACAGATAGAGCACTGTACCTGTCACCACTGCAAGACTTCTCCCAAGATACCATGTCTGCGTACTCTCCATAAGGAAAGGAAAGTGGCTGAGCCTGGTGGCACATGCCTGTAACTGCAGCGCTCCAGGGATTGCAAGTTTGAGCCAGTCTGGGCAACTCAATGACTTACCAAGGCCTTGTCTCAAAATAAAAATAAAAAATGACTGGAATATAACTCAGTGCAAAGACAACCCCCAGTGTGAGTAAGAGAAAGAGAGGGCACACAGCCCTATCACAGCTCTCTAACACAAAGAAGGATCTAAAGGACTGTTGAGCCTGTGGATAAACAGAGATTAGAGATCTGCAGATGCCACCTGAAGCCTTCACTACACAATGAACAGCTGACTTTAAGAAGAAATATCCACGAGGAAACTGTCTAGGAGAGTTAAGTCTACTGTAGTGTACATACATCCACAGAGAAGAGATCTATACTAAGCAGACAATGCCACAGGAAAACCAAGCCTCAAAAAGACCACTTGATGTCACAGAAGAGCACAGGTGACTTGTGAGTCAGCTGTGTTCACGAATTGTTTCTTCTTGACAAGAGAAAGGAAGCCGGAAGTAAGGGTGCCTGAGTGGAACAAATAAAGACTCTGTGTAAACAAGTGGCTTTTTTGTTGTGTTTTATTCTAGCAAAAAAGAACTCAAATATGTAACATTAAAGAACATATAAAAGGAAGAAATATTGCAGTTTACCTAAAAACATCCAAGAAGATCAGAAAATGTTATTAAATGGGATAAAATAAGATTAAAATAATTAACATCAAACAATCCAATTTGAACAATAAACATAATTTTTGTTTGTGTTGATCATATCTGCCCAAAGGCTATTTTACAGGCATTAACATTAGCATTTAGAAATCTGATAAATAAATAAATAGGCAGAGGTATAAATTTTATCAGAGATTGAACTATTGCAAAGATGTAATAATGCAAAATTGAACTCCTTTTAACGTAGGTTTAACAGAATTCCGGTTTCTCACTTCTTCAACTTCTGGGTTAAACTTAGGCGCTCGCTGTCTTTAAGTCAAGGGGACTGAGCCCGCAGCCTCTGAACTGAGCTACAATCTCATTTCCTTTTCCTTTATTTCATGATAGCTTTTCTTTGAGATGTTAAGGTACTAGGCTGGGCTCAAACTTGCAGTCCTGTGGTCTCCGTGCCCCCAGTGACTTATGGGATCAAATCACCACACCTAAGTAGAATTTTTTAAAGAGAAATGAGGAGCGTTGTTCTGTCTAATATTACATTAGAAAACAAAGCCGTCATCACTAGAGAGGATATACCACTGAATGGACTTCTGCATATACGTCATATTTTTCTCAGTCATCCAATTTTCCAAACATCAAGTAATAAAACTAACCCCCACTTTTGGAATTTTAGAAATCCCCTGCTAGTGCAGCAGTGTGCAGAGCGCTTTTGTAGGGCAGCTCACGCAGATGATGGAGCAGCCCATCCGTCCTGCAGGGAGCCAGGAGTCCCCCGCGCTCACAGCAATAGACATCATGGCCACAGACGTCCTAGACTCTGCACAAGCTACAGTGGCCCCATCATAGTAGCACAAAATGGAGTCCTGGTCATAAGTCACCCCCGAGAGGCCTGCCCACCCCGCTCTGTACAAGGAAGGACAATTTTCTCTGAGGTGATAGTCTAGACTCAGAGGTATTCAGGGAACTCAGCACCCTTCTTTCACAAGTAGGGGCAGTTCTCACACAGACCCACAAACAGCAGGAGCGATGGAGGCAGCCCTGAATGCACTTGGTGCCTCATCGACTCTCAGGGCTCAACATAACCAAAGCCACGGCCAACACAGAGCAAAGTACACAAGCACCAGCTCACAGAGTCTCACAAGTTCAGCACACAGATACACACACACACACACACACACACACACACACACACAGCCAGAACCAGGCATGTCACACATCACACAGTCTGGCTTCCCCTGGGTATTGGGTATAGGGGCTGTCCGCAGAGAGGTGCAACTCCTCCAGCAGGTCAGTATCCTTAGGAGATCCCACTCCATGCGAAAGCATTTGGAAGCCAGTAAAACTTAGTCAGAAAGCTGCAAGCTTAACAGAGAGAAAACACTCCTGGGTTATTCAGGACCACCACCCATGAACTCTTGGGAGACTGAGGAACCTTCTTCCAGAAGCCACTGCAAGACCAGAAGTGTACAGGAAGGATACTCAAGAAACGGGGCTATTAAAACATAGCAAAAAGTCAAACATTGGACATGGGCAGTGGAAGAGGAGATGACAGATCCATGGGACAGGGAAGTCAGTATTTGCCCAAAGAAAGGACAGGGCAAGTGTGGATATAAGTAGTAGTGTTGATTAACTCAACAGACAGATGCTTATTACATACAAAGCACTGTGATAAGCGATGTGTATATCAGATGCTAAATATATGTTTTAAGTTCTATGTAGATCTATAGTTCAGTCCTCGAATGACTTTGGAGAGGGCTGGAGATGGAGCCCACGCACACACATGCTATACACTCACTCTACCATTGGGCTATGGCTCCAGCCTTTAGATGGTTGTTCCTCATCTCTTAAGCCTCTTCTCTCTACTTTTATCACCACTCAAGTAAGCTCAGGTCAACTTGGGTTATTGCTGTCAACTAACTGTGTCCTCGGGGTGACTTTTCTAACCTACACGTCTGATCTCCATTGCCTAGCAACTGTTTTCATGCCTTTGTGCTAATCCCGAAGTGTTTGCATAATGACAAAATTGCTCAGCAGGAAACTCTCTGCCCAGCCTCATCCTTGCCTCTCTTCTGCTTTGTCCACCACACCCACCCTAACCCTGATCCGATGCTTCTAAGATGTCATTGCTCCCTAAGGTCACCCTTAGTCATCCTGGCTACTCAACAGATCATGCAGACATCTCCTGCAGGAAGCCTGACCCAGAAGTCAGACGCTGCCCCTTGGCAGGAATCTCAGTCACAGCACAGCTAGTGCTCTCCACAGACCCTGGCCTTTCATGCCTCTAGACAGGACCGAGCCTTTAGGTCTTCCATGTGCCCTGATGCATCGTGAGCACCTAGCAAATGTGGTGCACAAGAACAAGCAGCTGAGTGAGCAGAGCACCAACGAGTGCATTATCAACTGTGCCAGCCAAGCACATTACCAAAGTCTCGTGTTCATACAAAAATCTCGTGGGGACAAGTGAAAAGTTGTCACGCATTGCTCCATGAACCTACGTAGAATCATTATTGATTCTCCAGCTCATAGATTAATGCAATCATCTTGACATTTGTTGACAACTGCATTATTATGATGATTTTGACATGTTCTATCCTTGTATCCTCAGAGCTCGGCAGACCCAGTGCCCAGAGGTTAAGTTAGCAATAATCGCTTGAACAAAGAGTTTAGCTGTGTCAGCTGATCTCTGGCAGAAAAGAAGTGGACAAAATGTTCCCTAAGCAGGAGGACAATGGTCCAGCTGAGTACAACGTGAAATCTTGATTTAGAAGGAAGGAAAGATCAGCCGGCCCCTCCTCTTCTCTGACGCAGGAGTTCCCTAGCAGGTGACCATGACATTTGTATTGCATTCCCCCAAGCACAAAGAGCTCATCATCTTTCATGGTAGCACGTTTATGACTTCTCTTCAGAGGGCAAAACTTCCAGTACATACAGCTGGCTTTATCCTATTACTTGTTTCATCGGTATCTCTCACCCAACACATTAAACTAACAGAATTTTCACAAATGACCTCTCTTTCTATCTTCCTTTTTCCAGGCTAAACATATCCACTCCTTCATCTCAATATGATCATGTTGTCATCTCTGACTTGTCTTATAACTCAGGATGATGTAACAAAATACCAGTTGCAGCGCATCTTTAGCCACGATTATTGTTTCTCACACTTATGGAAGCTGGAATTCCAGTAACTAGGTATCAGAAGATGGAATGAGATTTTTAATTCTGATTTCGTTTGGTTTTGGTCTGGGAATCAGGATCTTGCTACATAGTCCAGGATAGCTTTGAACTTGCTATGTAGCCCAGGGTGTCCTCAAACTCAATATCTTTCTACCTCAACCTCCCAGGTGCTAGGATCACAGGCAAGATTTGGTGTTTTGATAAGGGCACACCTGCCTTCCAAACAGCTACCCTCTTGCTGTATTATCATACGACTGAGTCTTGCAGTTTTCTTTTGTTTCGGTTTGGCTTTATTGGTGCTATGGACTGAACACAGAGTCTCACGTGTGCTAAGCATACACTCTAGCAATGAGCCCCACCCCCAGGCCAACATTCTTCTCTTTAGAAGGGCACTAATCCCATCTGGAGGGCATTCTACCTTCCGGACTTCGTCTAACCTAGTCACCTCCAAAATCACCAACTGCAGAGAACATCACCCTGGGAGCTAGGTTTCACCACACAAATTCTGAGAGGACAAAATGTGGTTCACAACACGTGCTCACCCACCACTGGATTCTGTCCTACAAGGCTCAGGAATGACTAATAGGTTTCTAGATCTGCTCAGTCCCTGGAGCCCAGAACACTAGAGGGACATTTTTGTCCATTAGCTGAACTGTTCACACAGCATCTGTAGTTCTGGGAGATATGAATCATTGTTATGTGCCTGAAGTGCCTTTGGAACAAGCTGTCCATAAATCTTCAAACTGCAGATATATTCAAAGTGACATGTCTTACATGTATTAGGAACTTTATACTCCCTGGAATCTTTCTACAAAGATTATTTAATTTAATCCTCAGGAAAATCCTCCCTACGATGAGATAGTAAGAAAATTAAGGTCAAATGAAGACGAAGAATCATCCTAAAATCACAAAATCCAGAGGCAGAGGATCCAGAACCCAATAATGGTCATTTCTGGCAGCCAAGCATGATTTAACAAAACCTTCTCTCGGATTTTAAGTCACCATAATAAAGACAATCAAAAGGTCTGAATCTCATTCTCCAAGACAAACAAACATGGGCACAAACATCTCCCTGAGTGAGGAGGTGGTTACAGTTTGGTCTGGTTGATGATACATCCTAGTGTGTAGGAGAAAAGAATAGAAAGAAAGAAGTCTGTGACTGTGAGGTGGATGACGGGCGCTCTTTGCACAGGTTAATTCTACCACTTAGCTGGCATCACTTACAGAGCTACACAAGGGAAAAGAAAGCTGATGTAGGGGTGCTCAGGAAATACAGTGAATCTATGAAAGCACCCAGCAGTGACCTGCAAGATCTGCAGACATTACACATGCATGTGACACTGCAGACCAAGCCATAGGTGACATCTGCTCAGCACCTGCCAGGTCCATGAGCTGGCAGACAAAAGTCCTTCTCCTCCTCTCCCTTGGAATACCTATTGGACATCCAAATGAAGCTATCTGCATCACAGAGTGTGGGAAAGAGATCAAGATACAGACCTACCACTGGGATTCATTGTTGTCTAGATGGAGCTTAAAAGTTAAGTTTCTTGAGAAGAACGTGTACGCAGAAAAGATGCACACAGGAAAAGGAAGGCTAAGCACTGAGTCATGGGCAGTGCAACAATAGGACAAGAAGGAAGAGGAGGAGGAGGAGGAGGAGCATGGAAGGCTAAGAGGAGGACAGAGGGGAGCCCTGGAAATGCTCGGAGCCCTGGAAATGCTCGGAGCCCTGGAGTTGGTCGTATTGGTCCCAGTGACGTTCACGGGACCAGTTTCTGAGAACCAGAGCCTGGAGGAGGTTGAGAGGGCCTGAGGGGTAAAGAACCAAAGGCAGCAGCTGGGGGCAGCTTTTCCAGGGAGTCTGCTGAGGAGAGCAGAGCATGTGTGATGCTTCTGAGACGACCATCACAATCTTGGCAGAGCAAGTACCCCAACAGGAAAGGCAGGGCAAGCTCAGCAATCTCAGGATGCAGTGTCAGCATCAGACTAACACTAAGGAGTCTTGAAACTCAGACCCCAGGGCCGATCCGTCCTGCTGTCCCTGGCCAGCTGATGGCTGTAGGCAATTTCCTTCCAAGAGCTTGCAACCATTACCTGGAAGCATGGACTGAAGATGATGTAAGATCCTCCATAGCACGCAGGCTCCCTGTTCCTCTCCCTGTGGCTGTGATGTGAACACATGTGGCAGAACGGGGGCACAGCGAAAAATCACACCCATCCACGCAGGAAGAATGTGGAGCCACGAGAATGCATTCGTGAGAGGAAAGGGGTTGAAGATACATAGTGTGCCTAAGGAGAGTCACCTAGAGAAAAAACATCCTCTCGGGCTTTCACAGAGAGCAAACTGGTCATGCAATGGCCGTGGCTCATCCAGACAGCTGATGCTGACAACAGTTCTACAAAGCACTGTACGTGGTTCCAAAGTAAATCCTGAGGGGGTGTGATCAACGTCGAGAGATACAAAAGTGCCATGTTTTGCTATACAGGTATTGTTTAAGCTTGCCCTTAACCACCCACCAGAAAAGTTTAACCACAAGACATAAAACAGAAAGCTAGATTAGAATGCTGAGCCGTAAAAGGCTTAAATCAACAGCTTCTGACATTGTCAGTTCCGCCAATAACCCACTGCAATTATGGAACGTTGCATTATATATACAACTACTTTCTCTTAGTTCAATGAGAAGAAAATTTTTTGTACCAATAAGGATTAGAAAAATTATCACGTCTACACCACGGGCTCTGTATAACTATTAGGAGGACAACAATATGCACTGTATCAAATACTGGAAATGTACTACTAACGTGTTTTAAAACTGTCACATTGTTATTTCTTACTAAAAGTAATTTAAATAAATAAATAAATAAGGAGAATGCATTTGTGACATCAACTGTGCCCCCAAAGGCCTTTGTTACAGCGGTTTTGTGATTCCTGTGACCTAGGCAGATGGGAAATTGGGAGGTGGCAACACTGGATTAAAAACCTAAGAGCACTGTGACGCCACAGAAAACCAGAAGAGAGAAAGAAGCAGAGATCTTTCTTTGCACTTCCAGGGACAGCAGCCTAAACACCAGTGAAGATTTAGTCCTAAGACGTATGACTAACACAATCCAACTTGTTAGAGAACTGACACATTCAGGAGGTGCAAAAGAACCCTTTGGCTAAACAGAAGAAGACCAAACATAGAAAGCTAAAGACTCTCAGGATCTCTAAGGGCCAGCCCAGACCTTAACCTGGCATGAGACACATCTTCCTGTGAGCATCCAGGTTCAGGATAAACACGCGCAGAGATACGAGCTCTCTCAGGATGCCCCTGAGCTGCCCACACCATGGGCTCCTCTTAAATAGTGTCAATGTCCACTTCCTCATTACACCTTCCATACCTTGGCCTCTGCCTCTAACACACAAGAAAACCAAGTTTCCACACAGCTATGCTCTTATAGAGCCCAGAGCCCAAGCCCCGCTCTGACCAGATCTCTCAGCAGTCACGCTTCCCGATTTACCTTCCCCATTCTTTCCTCAGTGCCCTGGGTGACGTTAGCTCCTTCCCTTGCTGGAGGCTGCACAAGAGAAGAACGACCAGCTGTGCCAGTGAAGAGGCCAGGGAGGCCATGCAGCCCCCGCTGGCCTAGCTGACCCGCTCAGCTGACCTGCAGGCTGCAGCCATCTGCAGGTGACCAAGTGGAAACCTTCAGGTGCGGGGCTCTGAGGAGAGGCCTGCAGGCACAGCAGGACAAGTGAAGTCACACCGCTTCTGCATGCCAGCTCCCTTCCACAGCTGAGAAAGTGACCTTGAAAGCAGAGTTTGGGGAAGAATAGCCTGAACTGATTGTTCTCAGCTGGAGATGATCTGGAGGCCTTTGGGGAATTTGTGACCTTCAGAGCACGGGCTGCCTAAGAGGCCCTGTTGGATGCCAGTTCTACCACCAGCAGCTGCACCAAATGTGCAAGGGAAGGATGCCTCTACTGCTCTTCTCCCTGGTGTTAAGGTTGCTGTCCCCTTTGTACTCAGGTCAAGGTCACACTCTTCAACAAGTCCAAGCCAAGCAGGCCTGCCTTGGTGTGCACTACTGCACCGGTGGCCCCACCTGCCTCTCCTCCCTCCAGAACGGTCAGCAGAGATGCCTGGGGCTACATGGCCCTCAGCTAGGACGCTGCAGGAGCCCTTGAACCTGAGATGCGATTTATTTCTATTCTTTCCTTAATATTAATTATTATCATTAGAAAGAATTATAAATACAAGTGAAGATTATTGCTAATTTCAATAATAATAAAAAAGCAAAAACCAAGAATTGTGACAATAAGGCATAAGTGAGAATTAATACAATGAAACCATCACTCAGTGCTACTGCAGTTAGAGATGCGAGGAGCTGTAGGTGGAGACAGAGGATGCCGTATGCTCGCAGAGCGCCCAGTGGTTCCCACCTTGTGAGGCTCCATGACTATGCGGGACCCAGCCCAGCATTGTTCTTCCTTCCTGGCTTTCTGAATCACAGTGTCTCCCTGGTGGCCTGTGAGGCTCTTGGCTTCCCTGGGCTCTCACTCTGTTTCAGGTTGTGGACACAGAGAGAGGCTGGTTTCTCTGAGAGGCCTCCGCATTAAATACAGCTTCTCTGCACAGACTAGAGGCTCAGTCGCTCTCTCCTGTGGTTTTGTGCACCACTTCCGGTCGAGGCCACACTTCCATCTGGTCCACCACCCCCTGCGGCAGGACCTTGGGGCTGCAGGCTTAGGGGAGGCCCTGGGTGATGTGTGGATGCCTGCATGAACTTTAAACTCTCAGAGCTAAGGCCAATAAGAGAGCCCAGTAGACTCAGTGCCTATTTAGGCAAGTGCAGGTACTGGGATTTTGATCCCTGGCACCACATAGTGTGCCAGCCCCACCCTTGACACACACTTGTAATCCCAGTGCTGGGGAGGTTGAAGAGGAGAGGATCACTGTCTGAATCTGAGGTACAGTGAGACCCTATACCAAATACCTACATACAAACATACACATACATACATACATACATACATATATACATACATAAATAAACACACTCTTGACATGAACTGTAAGCCCATAAAGCCAGAATAATGATCATAAGACAACGTACTGCAAGAGGATAGCAGAGCACCACGCAAAGAGTGGCCCGGAGGCTAACGTAAGGACTCCTTGGCATTGCTGGAGGAATGTGAAACAGGGCAGGCATCTTTAGAAAATAATTTGCCAGTTCCTCAAAAAGTTGCACATAGAGTTATCACATGACCCAGCTGTTCCACTCCTAGGCATTAACACACAAGAAGTGAAAACGTACCTAAACAAATAAACAAAAAAAACTTACGTGCATAAATCGTTCACAGCAGCAGTATTCATGGATAGCCAAAGCAGGGAGACACTCAGAGGTCTGTCAACTGTTGGTAAATAAAGTGCTACATCTATACCATGGAATATGACTTGACTACAATGAGAAAGGGAGTACTGCCCTGCAGTACAACATGGATACACCTTGACATCATTATGCTAAGTAGGAGACGTCAGACCAAACAACAGTACAACGGATAGATCCGTACCTAGGAAATACGACAGGCAAATCCGTTAGATGGAGATAGAGCAGCAGTTGCCAGGTGTGGACCGAGAGTGATTACAAATGGATACCAAGTTTGTTTTTAGAATGATGAGGCTGTTATTCTACTGCGGAGTGAATATGCCAAAGGGATTAATTTTATGGCATGTGAATTATATCTCAATAAAGATAACGGGAAAAAACAAAAATGGAAGACGGAGAGAAGAAATAGCTATGGCTCTTTGGCTTTCTTTCTCAACTTCCTTGCTTCTACTTCCTATTGTTCACCTGTGAAGCTCGAAGTGGCATCCGAGTCCTGAGGCAACTGCCTGAAATGAGCACCCAGAGGGCTTCTGCCTTGCCCTCTGCTGGGCACACCTCCGGCACGGCTGCTCCATCTCTCCACCCGCCCGCCCCTGCGACGCACCTCTCTGTGGATCCACCCACCCACCCTCCCACCCATCTAACCCATCCTTTCACTCCACTTCCCCGCTGCTGCATAGTTCCCTAACTGCCGTACTTACCCTGCCTAATTCAAATAAATTAGAAAAGAGTTTTGTGACCTGGTTACACACACACACACACACACACACACACGCACGCACACACACACACATCCATTTTTCTGTTCAAGGATAATTAACTGTTATAACTTTTACATTCCACTGTCAGCAACGCAATACATTAAAGGCAATTAAATGCTATGTTTGATTTCGAAAAGATAGAAAACATCACCGTGCCAGTAAAGATGGAAGGCCACACCTGCCTCCCTCCCTACGATGGCTAGCAGTGAGCCAAAATTAAGGCCTTGGTTTTTTTTTTTTTTTTTCAAAATCCATTAGGGAGAAGATTTTTTTTTCCCCAAAGCAGACAATGTAGTGAGCTTCTCATGACTTTTTCCTGACACCTCACATGATCAACATGTCCCCCTTCACCCCTTCCCGAGGCTAACAACTGCAGCAACTCACCCTTTCACATTTAATTTCCTTTTAAAGCCAGGGTTCCGAGGGGGCTCAGCACATACAGCAGTAGGGGCTGGAAGGGCTCCAGTGAGCGGTCACTGCCTAGAACCCAATATGTAATTACTGTTATGCAAATTGCCTTCGGAGCCCGATCCTGGGAGTCCACGCACATTTTCTCCCAGGCCAGCTTGCTCTCGTTCCTAATTAGCTTTTGCAGAGCAACCACTCACAATCTTATAGGGTCAAAAGTCCTCTGTACAGGACAGCCACCTGGTACACCCAATTGTTTTCTTCCCCCCTCAACACTGCTTTCGTTCTCCGTAATTATTCTTTCCTAAAGAGACGTGAGCACAGGTTCTTTGTTCATGGGGTCTGCGTGACATCGGACAGTTGGCCGCACGGCAGGACATCCTTTGCTTTTCTGCTATTTCCTTTTCTATTTGATCTTTCAAAGTTCAATTTACTGGGGGAAAATGCCTTTCCAAACACTCAGATTAATCCCTTGAAAAAAAATCTATGACAAAGATATGACCTTGACCTCAAGGAATTCAGTCTAGCCCAAGGGCTGAGATATATCCATGCTGATGCTGCTTAGACAGATATGTAGCATATATATATATATATATATATATATATATATATATATATATACACACACATATACACACACACACACACACACACATATATACACACACATATATATATATATTCATCCACCCATTAGAACAATTTTTTTTTTTTGTCTTTTTTGAGACAGGGTCGTGTTATGCAGTTGAGGCTGGCCTTGAGCTCACTTTTGTAGCCCAGGCTGGTCTCGAACTCGCACTGATCCTCCTGCCTCAGCCTCCCGAGTGCTGGGATTACAGGCGTGCGCCACCACGCCCGGCAATTAGAACAATTTTTAAGATGATTCAGGGAAATTGATCAATATAGGTTTAGAATAAAATATTCATGAAATAATAGCCAAGGATGGTAAGAAAGGAAAAATCTAGCTCAACGCACGGTGAAGTATTTCTTTCTCTGCTGTGTGGACCCGGAGTTAGGGCTTTAGACATCTCTGCGAAAGGCCCGTCTGCCAGGTCCACCAAGCACAGCCACCATGTCCTGAGCTAGCGACCAAAAAGGACTAGGGTGCCTGAGACAAGGAGGCACCAACTGGCAAGAAAACAGAAGACTGATTTGCATCTTCAGCTGACAGGGGTTTACCAAGCACTGGCAGGTCCTGGTCCTAAAGAGTTAGCTGCCCAAAACAGACACAGTTCCTAGCTTTCCACATGTCGCCATCTTAGTCTTTTCTACTCTCCACCCCCCCCATTCTTTTGTATTTTAAGGAAAGGTCTACAGGATGCTCAGTGTCTCACTACTAGATTGGATTCATAGTGATCTGCCTTTACAGCCTCCCAAGAGCTGGGGTTACAGGTGGGCGCCACCACGCCCAGTCTCAGTTGCGTTCTCAGGGTGCTCCAGGTGCAGAGGCCGGCACGGCAGGCCTGGGAATTGAACCCTTGGCCCCTGTGCCTGGCTGCAGATGCTTTAATCCACTGAGCTATTTGGCTGGCCCTACCCTTCCCTTTTTCTGCCTCTTCTCTGCTTCTATTTTTAGGCTCCCTTCCCCCCTGCAAAAGTTCTACCACCCTGATTCCTATCATTGACCTTCTGTCTTGTTCTTTGGACTCTTTAATGCACTGACATATGCCCACACCAACTGCCCACAATGGGTAAGTCATGTGTAACAAGCATATACTAGAAATATGGATAGGGAAATAAACAACAACTGAAAAAATCTTAACCTTATGTCCCATAGCCTAAAGGGGAAGGCTGGCATTGTACAGGGATTTATAGTCAGTCAGATATAAGTTCCACATATATGCATTCAATCAACCACAGATTAAATGCATTTTGGGGGCAAAATGTGCCTGTGCTAGACACATCTTCTCTTCTTGACATTTCCTAAGCAATACTGCTATCCATATGGCCTTTACATTGTATTAAGTTTTAGAAGTAATCTGGACATATTTAAAATACATGGGGCACTGTGTGCAGGTTCGGTGAAAGTCTGCCCTTCTCTGGAAGGAACTGGAGTGGTGGGACTTGGAAGCTGGGGTGAGGGTGGGGGTTCTTGGAATCCATCGACCACGGACACCAAGGGGCAAAAGCACATGACTAATTTTGCATAGGTACATGCACAAATGTACAGCCAATAACAGGGCAGGGAAAGGGCAACCTGCCCTCTTTAAGGCGACAGAGTGAGTCACGGAAGGATTCTTAGCTAAAAATGAGGCTTTAACTGAGATTTTACAAAGGAAAAAGAGACACGCCATGGTTAGCAGTTGGCTGAGGATAGGGAGAGAGGGAGAATCCCTCTGGATCCTTCTTAACCACACAATGTGTTACACGCTGAATTGCATCCCTTCAGAATTCCTGGGTTCAAGTCCTAACCTCTTCTACCTCAGAATGTAAGCATGCCTCAAGAGCAGAACTTTAAAGAGGTAAGTTTCAGTGAACTCTGGGAGGTGCCCTCATCCAGTACGGCTGGCATTGTACATGAAGAGCAGGGCATGCTGGGAGCACTGACGCACCTGCATCCTGGGAAGGAACATTCTGGGACACAGAGGCAAGAAGATTTGCCTAGAGTTCAAGCTCAGCCTCCTTGTGAAGGCCCTGGATCAACTCCCAGTACCAAAAGAAGAGAAGGATGATCTTGGGTTTCTGCCTCCAGAACTGAGAAAAGATTCCTGCTAAGTCAGGCTGTGATATTTGGTCACAGCAGCCAAAACACACTAAGGCACAACCACAGACTGAATTGTAAAGGGTTCTGAAACAGCAACACCAAGGCTGGACCTATGGCTAACGAGGTAAAATGGAAGGGACTGGTGAGAACAGTGACGGACGCGTGGTGTGGAAAGCCAGCCGTACGCCTAAGCTCTCCTCCAACTCAGAAACCACCTAGATCTTTCTTAGTCTCTGGGAAACATGTGCAGAGTGGGCCATCCAGAGCCACGACAAAGGGACACTGATGTCCCTTCCTGATTTTGTCTCAAGAATCAGAATGAGCACAGGCAAGAGTCGGAGCAAAGACATCATGCGTTCAGCCCTCTAACACCCTGCATCCTCTGCACCCTCTTTTGTAAAGCAGTTGCTATCCTAGACCTCAGATTCCCAATCTTTGCTATAGGTGAAAAGAGAAGCAGGACCTGGGATATCTCATCATTTTAATTTTTTGTGTTATTTATACTTCAGATTTTAAAAACTTTCTGCCTCAGTCTTAGTAGTTCTGGGTCTTAAACTCCTGGGCTTTTTTTTTTTTTTTTGGTATTGGGAATCAAACTCAGGACCTTGCCCTGAGCTATATCACTAGCTTGCACTAAGTTACATCTCAGCTCATTTTTATTTTTCACTGTGAGACCCATTAAGGGTCTCCTTAAGCTCCCAAGGCTGGGCTGCAACTTACAATCCTCCCGCCTGAGCCTCCCAGAGTGCTGGTTAGAGGTGTGCCCCCCTGCCCTGGGTTCTTCCTATCTTTTCTTCCAGAAGTAGCCATCTCTTACCAATCTACTTTTAATACTTGTCTTAAGCCGGGCGTGGTGGCTCACGCCTGTAATCCCAGCACTTGGGAGGCTGAGACAGGAGGATCGATGTGAGTTTGAGACCAGCCTGGGCTACCAAAGTGAGCTCAAGGCCAGCCTGAACTGCACATCGAGACCCCGTCTCAAAAAGACAAAAAAAAAAAAAATATATATATATATATATATATATATATATATATATACTTGTCTTAAATTTTATTCCTTTCACTCTGCATATATGGAAATTTTAATGTCGTGTTTTCGTTGTTTGATCGCCTCCATCAAAAAGCTCAGCTCTTTTGTCTTGCTGTTTTATTTCTCACAAACGCTCTATTTCCTTGCTGTTATAGTCTTTCTTTTTTTCTTGTTTCCAGGACGTTTTTAACCTTCTTTTTTTTTTTTTGAGACAAGGTCTCACTATGCAGTTCAGGCTGCCCTTGAGCTCACTTTTGTAGCCCAGGCTGGTCTCGAACTCACACCAATCCTCCTGTCTCAGCCTCCCAAGTGCTGGGATTATAGGTGTGAGCCACCACGTCCAGCGGCGTTTTTAACCTTCTGACCCCCTCTTAGTACCCGCTCATAATCTTCCTTTGCTGTGTTGTCTAGGAATGTCTCTCCTTGTTGGGTAGCCCAACCTGGGGCTGTGGGGCTCCGGGGTGCCCTGTGTCCCCATGGTGGGCCCTGGAGCCTCCTTCCTGCTAAACAGCCCCAATGCCCAGCACGGCTTCCTCACTCCCAGAGTCCTAGAGCAGCTCTCCACAAGCAGAGCTTCCACTGGGCATAGCCCAGCACAACTGTATTACATGGGTTCGTGCACCCCAGCTGGGGTTCACCAGTCCTCGCCCATCTCTCTGCACCCCCTTGGAATCACATGTACTGAGTCCACCTTTAGGACAGGATGCCAGTCCTTGGCCCTTGTGCTGCGGTGAGACAATGGTCACCTGGCCCAAGAGAAAGTCCTGACCCTAGATATGACTGCGGACCTTTGCCTTCACACTCTTCACTGCTCCCTGTACAGACAAAGTCAGAGGAAAGAGAAATAATATCTACAGAGCTTTACTGAAATGAAATACAGAGCAACAATTCCTCTCAAGATTTGAAAGTTATTTGGGGTATAAATCTAAGCTGCTGGGCACTGCATTCTGGTTTTGACTGGCTCCTGCGAAAGAGGATTTACTGTTCTGGTACAAAGAGGCCCGCCCTGGCAGTTGCTCCAAGCTGTCTTCCATAAGGACCTTCCTACTCTTTTCTCGACTTCTTCTTGACCAACACACCGCTGGCGGCGTGGCACACTGTCCAGCCACAGCGTGAATCCTGCCAGCCTTCTGCTTGTCACTTTTCCATACTTCTTGATCCTAAGTGTACCCATGTGCCTCTGTCACGATCCATGCACGACAAAGTCTTCTCCTGCAGGACTCTGGAAAGGCTGTCCATCCTGCCATGGCGGACAGCCTTTGTCTGTCTCCCTTGCCTGGGGTCTTGCTGTTGGAACATAAGGTTTAGATCAGCCATGCAAGAAATTCATAGAACCAACTAGAAAAGTTGTACTCCTGATTCTGTGAGCTACTGAACAAGCTGGGACCTCTACCCTCTGGAGTCCTTGTTTAGTAAACTCTAAACGTCTGCATGGTTTCAAACACAGCTAGGTACTTTGTTACTTATGAACAAATGTAAGCAGGTACATGGGGTGTGAGGTTGTATTTACTAAAACAACACTGTTGGGGACACTGTGGTACGATCCCTGGTGGCCTTTAGGACCGTGTGAGTCCATCTTTTTGGGGTCTCAGCACCTGGCAGAATCGTGCTGCTCCTGACTTGCTTTATCCTGGACATACAGTGAACCAGGTGGATGGTTCTTCTTTCTTGGGGTTGACAGGGAGGACACACAGGTCCAACCTACGGACCCATTTCTGGCCAGCGTATTGATTACAGCCCAGACAGAGTATGGTCACCGGGTGTTGTGCCATGGCCTTATCCTCCACAACTCTTGCCCTTCAATATGAACTCCTTCACACAGCTAGCGTTATTGTCCTTATTGTGGGTTTTGCAAGGGAAGCAATATAATACAGGATGCATTTTATAAGATTATTTTTTATAATCACTCAAAGAATCATACACCAAGAGTGCAGGAAATCTTTTGACTCACCAGCGACCAAAGAAGCCAGCTGAGGGCTAATCGTAATATCCTGCATGAGTCCAGATGAAAACCTAGAGCCGCTAACAATGCCTCCCACACGTCCAGCTGGAGGCCTAAAGCCCATGACAGTGACAGTGTCTCATCCAGGCCCACTTCCTGGACTTGTGCTGGAAAGGCCCAAAGGTCAGTGGTGGAAGCTAGACAGTCTGCGCAAGCGGGATGAAGGGCCTGCGCCGGCAGGCTGAGGAATCTGAACGAAAGCCAGGAAGCGATGCTCCAGGCAAGCACCAGAGCTCCCCGCAAAGCACCACAGCCATCCTCAGCAAAAGTGAGGCCATGAGCTCCTCACTTCCAGCAATGAGGAAAGCTGAGTTCCCACCAGGAAAGCCAAGGCGACAAGCTCTTCCATGAGGCTGAGCAGTGCACCTCTTCCCCGCTGGAGCCAGGAAGTGATGCTAAGGATGAGGGCCAGCGCTCCTCCACGGTTCATCGGGAAATGACAAAGGTCGTCCAGCAGAGCAGCCCAAGGGAAGCATCCGCTCCCAACAGCTCCAACCGCGTCTGCAGACAGCTTCGCTAACGGCCTCCCAGCAGCTTCTCCAGTCCCGCCTCTAGGCTGCTGGCAAACATCCCCAGGCGGGCCTCCCACACCCAGCGCCGCGCTAGTTCAGTCCAGGTGGTGCAACAAGTGGACCGCCAGCTGGCAAGGCACTACAGTGCAATGCTGAATGCTGGGCCCCGGAAGTGACTCAATTAAGGGGTGCCCAAACACTGAGCACCTCTGTGAGTCTCCCAGGGAAGGCCAAGGTGTGTATCAGTAAACTCAGCGAGGAAGCCTTTCCCTCCCTGTGGGCAGGTACCATCCAGCTGCCCAGAGGCCCAGAGGGCCAGGAAAAGAAGAAACACACGAGCTCTTTCCTGCGTTCTCTTTCTGTCACTGCTGGTTCTTCCTTCCAGAACCACGTGTGTTGTTGCCTGAAGCTGTACTCGAATGTCAAGTAGCAAGCTCTTCAGCGTCTGGATTTGAGGCCAGCACCGGCAACAATTCAGAGACTTTGGATCTTGGACCTTGGACCAGAGGCAGTTCTGAGGCTTCCAGGTTCCTGGGTAATCCACAGTGTTGGCTTTTCAGTTTCTCTGACTGTGTACAAATCAGACTAATAAATCTTGGCCTCTCTCTTCTCTCTGTCTCTCTCTCTCTCTCTCTCTCTCTCTCTCTCTCTCTCTCTCTCTCTTCCCTTGTATCTAACAAATGTAATGAACTTTATACATTTTTTAACCTATTAGTTCTTTCTCTGGAGAGCTCTAATATAATAAGGATACCTCTGTAGCATGTAATGTGCATATGGTTCCAAATTAATTAAAATTAATAAGTAAATATAAATAAATGGGCACTTCAGGGAAATGTGCCGGGTAGCTGACCTAACAAGGTTTCTACAAAGGTAATGAAGGTGTGGTTTTCTCCGCTTGACGGCTTTCCGGAGGGGCCGACACTCAGAGTGATCCGCAGGACGAGGCTGCGTGCCAGGGAACAGAGAGGTGGGTGCTCTCAGGAGAGTGACGCCTGCGCCTCCCACACAGGAAAATTAAGGGGAGAGAAGCGGATGCGGTGCAACTCCAAGGCCAGAATCTGAAGGAGGGCCGAGGGATGGATGTGAGTCTCGGGGTCACAGTGAGCCATGAGGGGCTTTGAGGAGGGCAGAGCGGAGAAATCGCCAGATCTGTGTGTGACTGCATCAATCTGAGCAGGACAAAAAGATCAGAAAAATCACAGTGGACAAAAGCACGAGGAGGGAGAGATGAGTCCGCTGTCCAAATCTGATTGGGCTAAGGCAAGTGACTGGGAGAGAGCAGGAGAGAAAAGAGAGGCGGGGACGCAAAAGCAGACAGAAGAGTGGCTGGGTCTGTGTCCCACCCCATGTCCCCTCACCGTTCCAGGCCCTGCCCACTTATGTCCCGAGTTAGTCTCCTCTTGAGAAGGAGCCTGAAGTCCAGCAAGGTTGTGGGGAGAAAGAAGGGCTCTCAACCAGCTCTGAAACTAGACAAGTTTAGGGACATTTACAAGGACAGATGGGAAAATCAAGTAGGGGATGGACTGCATATAGAATATTCCACAAAATCCTCTCTCTCTCTCTCTCTCTCTCTCTCTCTCTCTCTCTCTCTCTGTCTCTCTCGCCCTGCCCTGTCCTGTCCTCTCTTTCCCCCTCTCAAAATGAAAGGTACAGAGATCTTATAACATCAGACCCAATTCCACTTTTGAAAGCAGTTCTATAAAAGGTAGTGCCAGCAGCCAAGTAATGGAAAGGAAATTCAGCTCTCTGGGGTCGGGGTGACCCTCCAAAAGCAGAGGAGCTCAAACCCTGCCTCAACCCAGGCTCTGGAAGCCACACTGTGCCACACCCACACTGCAATCCCATGCTTCTTTCTCCCTCTACCAAAATCCTGAAAGGCTTGACAAGTATGAGTCACCGTGACAAGAATAGTGCCTTTCCTCACCGCCAGCCTTTGGGTCCTCTGCTCGTGTTTGCTGCCTGGTCCCTACACTTTCCAAACAGGGCTTGTCACCCAGCTCTCCCGTGCTGGCCTGGAGCTTTCCCGAGCTCTAGTGCATGCAAGCACACCTGAACCTCCCTCCACTCATGGGGCACTTATCACCTACAACTCTCTTGGCTCTGTCTTCACCAAAGGTGTCAAGGTGGCACTTACTGCAGTTCAGAAACTCTGAACTAAACTGCCCCATTAAGATCCTCTGTTGGCAGGCACAGGGACCAGGGTTTGATCTGTAGTCCAAATGCTGTGCCAGCCCTGCCTCCAGGGTGCATGGAACTGAGACAGTGTCCAGGGCATGGAGGTGCACGCCTGTAATCCTAGCGCTTGGGGAGGCTGAAAACTGGAGGATCACCTCGAGTCTGATCTGCATAGCGAAACTCCAAATACACAAAAGAAAACAAACACAAAAAGAGCCTCTGCGCTCTCTCAGAGCCAAAGAAGTACATGAATGAAACAGAAAACAAGTGTGAGACATTAGCATCTTTCTACCCTGAAAGACACTGCTCTAGCCAAAACCCACCAGCCCCCTGGCCTTGAGAGTAACTTCCCATCTGCTGGTTCCTCCTACCAGGGAACTGTTACGGAGTAACGTATACCTCCACTTCCAGCATCTTCCTTGGTTGTGTACTCCCTGCTACAGGGACTGAGCACCGGGCCTACCTCCTGAGCTACATCCCCAATCTTCCTTATGTTTTTCTAATTTTTATTTTTATTAGTCGGCAGTACATAATGATCACAGGCAGCATAGAGAGTTGATACGTGTATGGAACGCATCTTAATTCTGTTTCCTGCCTCCTTCCTCTCTCCTCTCCTGTGTCTTGGGCCTTTCTCACTTGCAAAAGATCCATCTCCCTGTTTCCTATTATCTATCTTTTATTTTTCTCTTGAATTATTGATGCTTTCGATTTCTCCTATAAGAGAAACCATGCAATATTTAAGCTTGCCTGCCTGATTTCTTTCACATTACATTATGGTCATTAATTTTTTTTTTTTTTTAATTTTGAAATAGGGTCTTGCTAAGTCACTAAATGGCCCAGATTAGACTCAAAACTGTAACCGGTCTGCCTCAGCCCTGCGTAGGGCCAGGACTCCAGCTCTGCATGCCCACACCTGCTCACCCTATGTCCAGTAAGAACTGCCCCAGACCTGGTGCTTGCTGGGCTTTACCCCAGTTTCCCCTTCTGCTTACCATTTCCACTAAAGGGCTGTGGGCTTCCTCTTATGGCACACTGTCTGTCTCCCAGCACCCAGCACCCAGCACCACAGCGCATGTACAACACACACCCAACATGTGTCAGAAACCACAGTGAGACACCACCGCACCTACTACGGTGGCAAATGTTAAGATAATACTGGTAACAAGTGTTGGTGAGGAGGCGGGAGCAGTGGCATCGTGGGCACTGCTAATGGGAAATTAAAATGATATTATTTTTGTGTCAAACAGGAAAGTGAAACCTCCAAACCTCAAATATAGAATAATCGCCGTATCACTCACCAATGTCACTTCTGGGGCCCTTGTCCAAAAGAACTGCAAGCAGGGACTTGGACCGATCACCGTGTACCCCTGTTCATAGCAGCTACCTGCCGCAGTCCACAGATGAAAGAAACAGATGAACACATCCACCAAACGTGCTGTTTCTGGTGGTGGTCTCTATTTGTAATCCCAGCAGTCTGGGAGGCTGAGGCAGGAGAGTCCCAAGTTCAAGCCCAATCTGGGCAACTTAGAAACTTGGTTAGACTACTTCAAATATATAGATAGAAAGATAGATAGATAGACAGGCAGGCCGACAGACAGACAGACAGAGATAGACTATCTACCTCTATCTATCTATGTATCTATGTATCTATGTATCTATCTAGCTATCTAGCTATCTAGCTATCTATCTATCTATCTATGGTTAAGGATGTCTCTCAGTGCAAAGCCCTGTATTCAAACCCATGTGCCAAAATAAAATGAAAGAAATTTAAGAAAAAAAAGAAACACAGTGAACTACGACATCCATCTTGAAAAGGAAAGCATCCAGGCTCTGCTACGACCAAGATGGGCCCTGAGGACAGTCAGTGAAATGAACCAGTTACTGAAGGATGACTATTGTCTGATGGCACTGATCTGAAGCCACTGCCATAGTCAAATCCATAGAGGCAGAGCCCTCTTGGGGAGGGGGCTGGGAGAGGAGGGGTGGGAATTGTTCGCTGGGCACAGAGTTTGATTTCCAAAGAGGGAGAGACTTGTGGAGCTCAGATGCATGGATTAATCAGTATGATTAACACCCTCGAGGTTCATACTCAGAATGGTGAAGATGGTAGATTTTATGCTTTGTATATTTCATCATAATTGCATTTTTTTTAGATGTAAACAAATCATGCTATGTCCTTGCTTCATGCTTGTATATACCAAGTTCTCTGCAAAGAAAATGTATATGTGTTTTTTTAATGACAAAAACTTCAAAGGAAGAGTTTTGGTCATCATTCAGTTAAGGTAATAAATTGTGATGTGCCCTGGAATCCAAAATGTTAGCTGAAATAGGAAAACATGTCCCATCCATGCGACACCAGTCACAGCTTGATGACTCTCTCTGGTAGCACTGTATGGTCACAGGGGCGAGACTTGGAGGGTGACACTTGCTAGGCCCTTCCCCGCCTTTGCCACGGCGTGTCCACCAAGTGCACTGATCTGGGAGGACAAAGGCTCACAGATTTTGTTTTGACACAAACTCAGAAGGATCCGATGACTGCTTTCCTAGCACTGGAGACGGACTAGGGCCCCTGCGCTGTGCTACACCCCTCGTCCTTTCTTTACTTTGAGACAACGTCTTGTTAAATTGCCCAGACAGGGCTCAAAGTTGGGATCTTTAGATCCTCCTGTCTCAGTCTCCCAGAATGTTGGGGTTCCAGGGAAGGACCTTCATGCCCAGGTCAGAATAAGCTGCTAACGATGTCACTCCTGTGATTGTCCTGGAGTTTCCAATCTGCCATCCTGAAGGGTGAGAGAAATTTATTCTTGTCATGGGTCAGCCAAAAAATAAGAAGCTGTGAGGCTTTAGCCTGCAGCTGGATTTATTCTACAATTAAGGAGGAGAGTTGGTCCAGAAAGAAAAGTGGTTTTTAAAAAGTGGAATATAAGAAGCTTTATATTATCAATTAGCTCTGCTCCTACAAGCAGTGATATGGGCAACAAGAACCCCAAGGAACCAGCAAAATTAAAGTATGTGCCAAACTGGCTTGTATTCATTAGAAGAAAATTAATGCAGCTAGAAATTATGGCACTTAATTTCATTTATCTGTAATCCTACCTACAAACATATCTATAGCTAGATCATACTTTCATTCCAAACCTGTGCTTTTGCTTTCCCCTAGATAAAAATTACTGAGCTTCTAGGTAGAATGCTGAACTTTTATTTACAACTGGCAATGGGTCCTCTTTTAGCAGATCACTGTCCAATAGGAACCCAGAGTGAAAAGCATAAATCGAGGTGAGAGCCAAGCTGTAGAGATTCCTGGGGCACCTGGGGCTCCAGGGATCTCTGCTCACTGATTCGTTCCTCCTGATAGATCTTGATATAGCTCAAGAAAGATGCTCTTGGAGTGCTTCCTAGCCAAAGTAGACAGGTAGCTGTTCTTCGTCCAAACCCTCTCCATTTTCCACAGCCTGACCATCCATTAGCTGCATGGTGCCACACATTTACAGAAATCCCAGGCAGGCTCAGGAGGGAATCTTCTCAAAGAGCTTTGAAAGACAAGAGCTTAGATAGGAAGTCACTTTGTCATCTTCCCCAGGGTTTCAATTTCCATGTCTGACCAAGCCCCTTAATCCAGATCAACATTCCCTTTCTACCAAACTATGCTAGTTCTTATGATTACTCCAAATTTTTTCACTGGCAGAGAGGGTAATATAGCTCAGTGTTAAGGAGCTTGACTAGCATGCAGAAGGCCCTGAGTTGCAATCTCTAGCACCACACACATGGGCGCACACACACACACACACACACACACTCAGCTCACTATTCACTTGGTAGAAGAACAAATTAAATCAGTGAGTACTCCTTGAATACTGCTGATTCTTCCAAGTAGAAAAGTTTGCAATATTAAAGCACAAGGCTACGCAAAGAGCAGGGATGAGCTGTGCTTTTGTTCAAACCAGCAAGGTATGCTGAAGATAGGCACCAGAGAAATTAAGAGGGAAAGCTCTATGAACCTTCTTAAGGGACAGGTCCATTTAGTACGATTCATAAGCTCAAATGTACACATTTGTACCTTGAGACAAGGGCAGAAATCTAAAACCCTGCTTCCTGTTCACAGTCTCCAGATAATGCAAACATGATTGTTTTTTAAAATACATGCCTCACCACTGCCCCTGGGGAGTTAAGCCATTATTTGGATCCTGAGGAGAAAAAACGCACTGTTTTGTTGTCAGACTTCTACATGGAGAATTTCAAAGGGCCCCTCCCTAATGTCTGGGGTCAAGCTTTGCAAGTAATGTGGCTCTTCATCAAACTTAATGGCCTCTTTAGATGGGAATGCAGCCTACTCTGAACCAAGCACAAGCAGAGGCAGCAATTCTCTAAGGCCCGAGCACACAGGAATTGTTTTCAATAACAGATCAATGTGGCAATCATCAGCAATCACTGCCCAGTGTGATGGAAATACATGCTTAATGCTTGAACTAGAAAAATTATAGCAAAAGACAGACCGGCACTTGTCCCCTTATGTTACCCCCCCACACACACACACAGCCAACACCCTTATCCCATCATTCTTGGCACTTTCTGGAACATTCTTGAAGTTTTCTTTTGTACCTTCTGAGGTGTTTTCAAACATACAGTGGATGCTCCTGCTGAGCAGTGCCTTGTGGAAAGGCAGGCTTGCAAGCACGTCACGGTGCGCCTTCCTCCACCTTATCCACCAGATCGGGCACTGTGGAGCCTTTGGCCAAAGCCAAAGGGACCATGAAGGAGAAATGTTTCGAGTCAATTCAGGCCACTGAGGGAGCCACAACAGCACGACTAAAGACACTTCTGAAGGAGGACTTTAAGAACGCGGCAATATGGGAAATCAGCATTCACTGGGGCGTAAGTACGAGCATCTGCGCTTCTGCAATCACTAGGGAAGTATGGGTATAAGAGTAAGTGGAGTGTTTTAGGGGAAGGAATAGTAAAGTGTCTTTCACTAGAATATTAATACTAATTTCACTGTAATGCTTGTTTAAAAAACAAGCATACAAGCATTCATTATATGTACAAATGGTCACCAACAATCATAGTTTGTAAGTCTACAAAATGAGACTCTAGGGGCTGGGGAGACAGCTTAGTCACCTAAGTACCTGCCTGGCAAACACACGGTCTTCAGTTCAATCCCTCATACCACAGAAAAGGAGAGAGGAGAGAGACAGAGACAGAGAGACAAAGACAGAGACAGACAAGGACAGAGAGAGAGAGAGAGAGGGAGGGAGGGAGGGAGGGAGAGAGAGACTGAGACTCTGACACCCTCCTAGCACGAGTCAGAAGCACTGTGCCCTGGTATCTGGCCCTGTTGCCCCCACTCCTGAGTGTGCCCCATGTCTACCCAGGCAGCCCTCATTCATACAGGCCCTATTCATCTAGGCCTAAGAAGCCCTCATTCAAAATGAGCTGGCTAATTTCACTTGCATATAGCTTATGAATAAAATGAAAAGAAAGCAATTAAGTGGTATAAATAAGACTGGCATGCCTAACCCACTGAAGCTACCGTATTTTTGAGGATATTAGTATATTACTCACACGCATGGAAATTGCAGCCCCTTCTCCACACTGAGTGACCTGTTTTGAATGAGGCAAGATGAACAGCTTGAATTTTCTTAACAAGGGGTTATGCTATCTTCCGGAAAATAATAATTTAATAAGACCCCAGAAAATAGTGTTTCTGACTGCTCACCAAATCAGGCTGTATTTCTCTTGCCACCCTGGTAACATTTCCCAAGCTTACTGCTTCTGAACTTAGAAGCAAAAGACAAGGAGATTTAAGTTTCAAGAACTAAGAGAGGGTGTGTGTACACACATGGTATGTTTACAGCTTTCGGGCCTGGAATTAATGCGCAGTATGAGTGTGGTAAAAAGAACTATGAGGAGAATCGGGCATGGCGGGCACTCCCATAATCCCAGCACAGGAGGGAGGCTGAGGCAGGAGGATTGGTGTGCGTTTGAGACGAGCCTGGGCTACAAAGTGAGCTCAAGGCCAGCCTGAACTGCATAGCAAGATCCTGTCTCAAAAACAAACAAACAAAAAAAAGAACAGGAAAAAAAAAAAAAAAACACCCTATGGTGAACATGCAAATAAACATAGAGAAATTTTTCATAGCAAAAGACACACTGTCATTCATCTCCCTCTGGATGCTCCCCCTGGATTCCAGCACACTCTTCTCATTGTTCCGGCTACTTTCTGAAGCAGCTATGCAAGTCCTCTTTCGTGAGTGTCTTTTGTGTCCACCTCTATGTCTTGAATCAACCTAAAATGTTCATGGCAATTCCAGTCACGTGAAAACACGACCATATCTTCATCCTCCTTCTTCACCTGACCTGCACGTCACTTCCGCCTCTTTCCACAACCTTACAATGATTAACTTTAACAAAAGTTAAATACTGTCTTCAGAATCCATTCGGGACATCAAGGCAGCTTCCAGAGCACAGCTAAGGGCACTGAGGCGAGAAGACTCCAGAGCTGCTTCAGAGAGTGCCAAGAATGATGGAGCAGTGTGTTGGAGGCAAGGGTGAGTGGTACCCGTGGGATTAACACCAATGAATAATTTTTTAAAATGTAAACATTCACTACACTTTGTAATCATACCTTGCATTCCAAGTAGCACTCTCATTCTGAAATAAGTCTTTGCATTTTTATTATAGGATTCATTGTTTGTGATCCTATAATAAAGGATTCTATACTAAAGTGGGCACACTCTGTACCCACTTCGACAAATTTTTCATTCTTTCCAAGTTATTGTAAAGAGATTTTTTACCATCTTCCCCTGCATTAAAGAAAAAACAAACAAACCACCAAAAGAGGTAAAGTTTTAAAATAGAAAAATTATTTTTCCACCCACATGTACCCTTTACTTCATCTATGGTTGACATTATTCATTTTCATCTTATTCTGGCTACAACACTTAATGTGAGATAGAAACACTTGCCAAATTTTTTAAGTGTGTAAGGTTCTATTGTGAATTCTAGGTATAGTGCTACACAGCAGATCTCCAGGGCTTACTCTTGTGGCACAACTGAAAATTTATGCTCATTTGCTGTGGCCAAAGGGCACTGTGTTCAAGGTTTGGTCCCCAGAACTATGCGATCAGAAGAAGGAGGCACCTTAGCAGACACCACTTAGGAGTGGCAGCCCTTAGCTCACTAGACCATGCCTTCCAAGGGGTTTGGGGGACCCCAATCTGCTTCCTGCCAGGTGGTGTGAACAGGTCCCCTACCAGGTGGTCCCCACGATGGCCACCAGCACCCTCGCCAGAGGCCAAACCAACGGAAGCACTTAGTCACTGACCGGTCACTGACCGGACGCTCCCCAACTGAACACTAAACAGATCTTTTCTTTTGTAAGTTAATTACCTCTGTGATTTTGTTACAACAGGAAACTGAGACATGCTCTTGATGTATGTCTTTCCATCTTTCAGCAGGCGCAAGAACTGTAAGACTAACACAAGAAAATGAAAGTGTCCATAGGAAGCCTTCCCTTATAAATACTTTAAATGCAAATGGATTGAACATTATTCACTTTTAAAATAGCTGCTATTAAAGGGAAATGAAGAATTTATGATAAATTATGGAAAAGAATCAAGTCCAGTTTCCAAGTCAGTTGCAGAATTGATGTCTTGTTTGCCCTCGCCAGAGGGTGGCAAGGCTTGGGGAATTGAAGGTCACCTTCAAGGTCACTGTGTCCCATGCTGAGGGCACCAGACATCCACAGGGTGAGGGGGAGATGCAAAGACAGGGCTTGGACTTGGAATTCTGGCTCCTGACCAGAGTTCCTGACTCTTCCTGGCTTTCCCACTTAGAAACACCAGGTGTGATGCTTAATTTCTGCTAATATGTTGATAGCTGTGTAGAAATCTTTGTGTGTGTGTCCGTGTGTGTGCATGTATACGTGTGTGTGTGTGTGTGTGTGTGTGTGTGTGTGTGTGGAAAATAAATGTTTCCCGAGCTAGGAAGGACAGCTATTCCTCAACTCACTTCCATTTGTCATCCTGGCTGAGCCTATAAATGTCCAAGTCACTGATTCAAAAGAATTCATCCTGGCTCCAGCAGAGGGGACCCATGAGAGAAGGTGACAAGGCCTCTCCTTGTCCCCAGTGGTGCCATCTTAGTCTCTTTAAGCTCAACAAGCCTCCTGGAGGGAGAGGGACCATGGCGCCCTGAGCCTCTTCTCCTTAATGAGAACACACAAGCCTTCACTCCACATTGGCAGAAGGAGCCTGGGCTCCTGAGCATGGTATCAGAGCCACTCTGGTCACCTCCCTCGCGTCTACTGGGCAGAGTGTCACTCCTCCCTTGTCAGCATCAGGGCAGCAGGGGAGGCAGGCCTGGGGACGCTGTGCTCATGAGGGTGACCATCGTGCCTCCTGGGGAGTGAAAGCAGAGCTCACAAGGATGCATGGCTCAGCAGGCCCTGGCATTTGCCTTGCCACACTGTCGCCTGTAAACCCAGTGCTGCTTACTCTGCCCCTGTGGAGGTCACAGTGTCGAGCATGGGGTGGGGCTCTGTGCACCCCACAAGGACCAGGATCATGTGCTCAGTGTCCAGTGCACAGCAGACCCCTGCCCACCCCCAGATGGCAGGCATGGAGATTTCAGAACCATCCCACCTCCCAGGCCTGCTCCAAGGAGCTCCTGAGGTGGCTCCCACCGAGGCCTTGGCACACTCGGGAGGAACTCCATAATCCATGTTCCCACACTGCCCAGTGTGCACAGATGGAGATCAGTAACTCAGCCCATAAGGATAAAGTACACACCAGTAATGTCAGGGAGTCTAAGCAGGAGGATGGCAAGTTTGAGCCCGACCTGGACATTTTAGCAATGTAGCCATATCCTATCTCAATTTGTTTTATGAAACAAGCAGGATCTAGCTTAGGGCAAAAGTCCAGTGTTTAGTCTTTGGTTCCGCAAAACAAAACTACCCACCTTCCAGAGGAAAGCTAGCCATCTGCTGAGAGCACTGGCTGCAGAACCTGACAGCACAAGGATCGCTGTGAGCCCGGGCCTGAGTCCCTCGCAAGCCACTTCTCTCTGGGCTCAGCAGGAGAGTGCCCAGGGGCTCAGAGACCATCGCATGGCAAGAATCTCCTTTTCTCTGCAGGTGCCTGCCTGACAAGCTCCGTCCTCTGTTCTCAGCGACACAGGTGGCAATTCCAAGTCTGTAGTCACGGCTATACACACCTTGGGGTGCCCACATTCACAGGTGCAAAAGCCCGCATGGCACCATTGCACCCCTTTTCTAAAGGGTACCCTTAGGCAATTAGGAGTTTTGAAAATGATGTTCTGTATTTTAAGGTAGAAATGGCTTTGCCTGCTGCAAGTCTCTTACTGTAAAAAAAATGCCTTTCAGTACTGCACAAAAGACACAAGAGGACACAGTAGGGAAAGAATGAATGGAAGGAGGGGAGAGACTGAGACATACAGACAGACAGAGGGGCGGACAGACAGACAGACAGACAGACAGACAGACAGACAGAGGCAGAGATCCCTAGAAATGAAATGGGTATAGGAATGTGATGGAGCCAGACTGAAAAATAATAACAATGACCTGAATACACCTCTACTCTTGGAAATAGCAAAACCCAACCACTGGGAACAAAGAAGAGGCAGTGTGACTAGGGGCCCTCTTAGGTGATCTCGAGGGAATGCAGGGATCTGAGACTGGAAGGAAAAAGGGACGACTGCTCCCAGGACTGCCACTAGCCACCAGCCAACTGTCACTCCTGCTCCTGGGCTAGGCCCTCACCTTTTGTGATCCTTATTTGTTTTTGTATTGTTAGATAAGATTTTTGAGAGTAAGAGGACTCTGAAAATTAAGGGTTTATCCGGCCTTGGTGCTATTGCACAGTGATAATCCCAGCACTCTTTGAGGCTGAGGGAGGAGGAGTGTGAGTTCAAGCCCAGCCGGGGCAGCTTAGTGAATTAGAGAGACATGTTCCCAACCAAAACATTTTGAAAGAGCCGAGGATGTCGATCAGTGTGTAGGGCCTGGGTTTAATCACCAGTTCAGCAAATAGACAAACAGCAACAGGTTATTGAACCGGAAAGATGCCAGCCAAATGGTGAGGGATCAGTCCTGGGACAAATTCCCTAAGCCACCCACAACAAGGCCAGGTAACAGCTGGGAAAACGTCTACTAGCTAAGGGGCTGGGAGTTGGCGTATGAAGTTCTGGGGAAAAGAAACATAAACCATTTACAGTAAGCATGCATTGTGGCTATAAATACGAGGAGCAGTGTGGGCTCCTGGGATGGGAGGAACCCCACAGAGAGAAGTTCTCGCTACTTCTGGTCACTTGGCTCCAAAGGCAGGAGGAAATGTGACCCTGTAACTATTGTTGGGCCTGTAACTTAATTTAGAACATGCCAGAATTCTTATCAATTATCATATTCATTTTATATCTGTAAATAGGAAGGAATTAATAAATAGATCTTTTTATGGTTTGGGTCCAATGTCAGGTTTTGCATGAAGCATCACTATTATTCGTTGATGGAAACACACTTTGCATAGGAGAAAATACAACAGACCCAAGCTGTAATGAATTAAGGACTATAAACACCTCTTATGTGACCACCGCTCAAAATAAGATCTATGGCACTCTACCATCCAAAGGAATATCTCTCCGTCTCTTTCTAGTCCAATCTCCCCACTCCTGGAAGAAGTTGCGTGGTCGCCTTACCACTCAATATTATCATCCCTGTCCTTGAACGTCAGACGGATGCATTCCTACAGCACTGATGCATCCTAATTGTTTCTTTTGTTCAAAATAATAATTTGTGCGAGGGAGGGAGTGTTGCTAGGGATTGAACACAGGGCCTTCACACCACACTAGACACAGTCTTGCTAAGTCACTATTTCCCAGGCTGGGATTACACTTGCAATCTTCCTGCCTCAGCTTTCCAGAGTACGAGCGGGGAACACTGTTCCCAGCTCACCATGACACTGTTTAGTGAGCCACACCGCTGAACTCTGGGCACCTCATTCCTTTCTGTTGCCAAGTAGCACTCCACAGCAGAGGCAGGCCAGTGCGCACCCTCACACCTGTCCAGTCGCCCACTTTGGGGCCACTGTGAGAAAGGCTATGGGAACATCCTGATCCAAGCCCGTCTTACACAGGATCACCTTTAGCAACAAGACCCCCAGGAAAGAGTGGGGTCAAAAGGGGGTGCGGCAGGCCCGGCACCATGTGCCCAGAGGGCCTGAGCCCACAGTTCCAGCAGAGTATTGGTCGGTTTGTTTGTTTTATTTATGGCCAATGCAGATGCGGAACAGAAGGAGCCACACAGAGAGCATCCAGGTTGCGTGAATGTGTCGGTCTCATGTTCAAGAATAGCAATGCTAAGCTCTACCTATGAGGGAACATCAGGGCAGTGGTGGACGAGCACCAGCCTGCAGGGGAAATGAGGCTCAGGGTTAGGTCCCCGCCCCTCCTGATTCAGAGCACTCACGGCAATTGCAACGACCGTTGCAACAGCCAAGGTCGGTCAGCACCGAAAGGTAAGTCATGTGAGCATGTGCGTGTGCATACGTGTGCATGCATACGTGTGCATGCATACATGATCTCATGACACTGTATGTTAATGTGTCACATATGTGCGTATGCACTTGGAGCACATAAAAGGGGCGACTGCAATAAACAGTGAACATGTACACTGAATGAGTCAACACAGTAAAGGACACACTGCCATTAACAGCCCTCAAAATGCTCCTCCTAGCTTTGTACACACACTTTCTGCTGTTCTTACCACTTTCTGAAGCAGTTCCGGCAGTATTCTTTCGTCAGCACAGGGGCTGAGTGCCATCAAATGGAAAGGCAAGCTTCTAAAAACAGGGACATCGTGTCTCCATCCATCCCACCAGGCTCTTTCCCAAAGTCAAAATGACCACGCAAAGGACACATTTGGAATCAGATTGGGACATCGAGGCAGCCCCCGTGGTGGCACAAAAGTGGTCTTTCAGAATCACTTCAGAAAGTAACAAAATGATGAAGAAGCGTGTTCAAAGCCAGGGGCAGGATTCTGAGGGGGATTGATGGCACTGCATCTTTTACTGTCATTAAATTTAAACATTAACCATATTTTTCAATCACACTGCGTATTCTACATATTATAACATCTAGTTATGTCTATTATAATACACACAAGTGTGGGAACATAGGCACTGAGGACATCGAAGGTGGTGTCATAATCAAGAGCATTATCTTTGTGCTTGTGAGGTACAGCGGAAAGATACTAAAATATCTCCTATATGATTAGGAAGCCAAAGAAGGATTTCATTCTTGCTCTGATCTGCCAACACAGATACACAGAATCAAAAGTTCCTTCTCAAATTAGGAGGATAATTACTAGTGGAAATAATAAAGCTAGACAAAACTTTGTCCTTAAAAGCCCCAGTTTGAGAACACAGGGGCTGAACACAAAATATGGTGAAGAGCAAAAACAGGATGTCAAGCAGGGCATGGTGGTGCACCTCTATAACCCCAGCACTCTGGGAAGCTGAGTCAGAAGGACTGCCAATCTGAGCCTAGTCTGGGCAACTTAACATATTATGACCTTATTTTCAAACTAAAAAACAAGAAGGGCTAGGGTTATAGTTCCATGCAAAGAGCCTGGATTCACTTCCCACTATCCCAGGATGAATGAATGAATGAATGAATGAATGAATGAGTGAATGAATGAATGAATGCCAGTCAGATTACTAAAAGCAACCAACATAAATTGAAATTGTCTTTACTAAAAGACAATAGCTCCCGGGATTAAAAAATGAAAGTATTTTTGACCTAAGAGCATACGGAAATTGGGTTACTGGCTGGGTAAACCATGACAAAAGAAGACTGCAAGGCAGATTCAGAAGTCTGCCACCCACTCAGTAATTGCTGGGCAGGTGGTGGCCAGGGCTGCTGGAGGAAGACAGCGGAAGAAGAGACGCCCACTGCTGCTGCCCACGGCTGCTGCCCAAAGACCAAGGAGATGAGCTAGATTTTGTCCAGAGACAGAAGCTAGAAACAAAACTAATCAAGCAATCCAATCTAGGACATCAAGGAGGCCACAGGTCAAGGAGAGAGTCAGGCCTGGGAGGGGAGATGAGACAGGCAGCCACCGAGTTCTCCTGGCAGGAAGGAGGAAGCCAGAGCGAAACAAGGGTCCTTGACTGTCCCTGGCAGCAGGGACCCAGAGGTCAAAGACACTGGGCTGTGAGTACAGAGTGGGAATGGTCATGTGACTCAAAGCATCAGGGAAAGAACTAGGAGGCTGCAACCAAAGAGAACCATGATGCACTGGGAAGAGGTACAATTTACTGCCAACCTCGCCAAGCACAGCACTGGGAAGGGCGGGGCTAAATACTAAATGATACAAAGTTAGGACAAGCAGGACTGAATTACTGGGAAACAGGAGTCAGTGAACAAAATGCCTCTTTCCAGTCCTCATTCCTCTTTAAATCTTTGGCGTATCAAGTTTAGAAACAGGAAAATATTAACACCATTCAATGCAGAGCACTGACCTAGCCAATGAACAGATAGTTTTGTAACCTACACTCACCAGGATTAGGGTCTGTACCCCTACTGTCCTTGAAACATTTATAAAAACTGATCACATAAATGGGAAGTTAACCTGTGTTCACAGGCTGGATCCAAAGGAACCTCACAGTCAGTAAAGTCCCCATCAAAATCTCAGTAGTTTGTTCCTTTACAGAGATAGAAAAATAACACTAAAATTCATATGGAACTACAAAAAGATCCCAGAAATCTTTACCTAGAAGAAAACACCTAGAAGCTTCCCTTTTCTTGCCTTCATCCTGTATTACAGAGATAGAGTGAGCAAAACAGCATAGCACTGGAATAAAAACAGACAGAAGGGCCAACAGAGCAGAATGGGGAATTCTGGGATAAATCCACACAGTCACGGTAAGTGTCAGTTAGCCACTCTTCCACATGACTTCCAGGAAGACACATGGGTAAGGTAGAGTCCCTTAAATAAACCCAGGCAAAGGCATGAAACTGAACCTCTACCTCACACCATGTACGAAAATCAATTCAAAATGGATTAAAGAGTGCACTACAAGGCCTGAGTCTACAAAATTCCTACAGGAGGACACAGGGAAAACCTCTGACACTGGTTTTGGCAATCACTTTTGGATATGACACCACAAGCGCAGACAGTGACACTAATAGCTGGATCAACAACTAGGTAGCCCAGTGGGGCTACATTGAACTAAAAGGTCTCTACACAGGAGGTACGACAAGTCACAGAATTTTAAGCCAGTGTACAGAATGGAAGAAGGTATCTGCCAGGCTCATGTATGCCTGAGAATGTGCTACTGTCTAATAATATCAGGTACTCATACAGTTGAATACCATATAAGTACCTTGATTTTTTTTTTAACTGGTCACAGGACCAAAATACTCTCCAAAAGAAGAAATTCAAACGAGTAACAGATACAGGAAATAGTGTTCATTTCTTTCTTTTGTTTCTTTAAACCGAGTATCAAACTCGGGACCTTGTGCTGGTGAGACAAGCACTTATGCCACTGTCCTATCTCCCCACCCCTCATTTCTCTAATCATCAGAGAAATGCAAATCAAAACCATAATGAGGGAACACCACACTGGTTAGGATGTCGGTTGTAAACACGTCAACAACAACAAAAAAAAAAGATGGACTTACATAGCAGGTGGGACTGTATTAGTATAGCCACTAAGGAAAACAGTAAAGAGGGTCCTCAATAAATTAAAACAGAACTAGCAAGCTGTACATGGTGGCACAGGATTCTGTGTAGCTGGAGCAGGAAAATCGCAGGTTTGAGCTTAGACTGGGAAATTCAGTGAATCAGCAAGACCTTGTCTCAAAATTTAAAAATGAACAAAGGGCTGAAGATATAGCTCACTGGGAAGGGCCTAGGTTCCATCCCCAGACACGCACGCATACATGCGCACATGGAGAGAGAATACCGCCTGGCGCAGCAGTCACCCTTCTGGGCAATGATACAATGGGAAGTCCCAGAGACATCCGGGTTCTTATGTCACTAGTCACTATATCATTATTCACAATAACTAAGACATACAAATCATCTCAGTGTGTTTAGACAGATACATAAAAAGAGGCAATACATATACATACATATGTACATGCATGCATACATCCCCCAAATGGAACATTATTGGACCTTAAAAATGAAATCCTGCCATTGGGGACAACATGGATGGAGGCAGAAGACAATTTGAATTTCTGCAAGACAGAGCAATATTGCCCAGTCTCACCTTACATGGCACACACAGCCAGAGGATTTCTAGAGAAACAGAGTAGGGCAAAGGTTGCCAAGGCAGAGGGAAGGAGGGAATGGGTCGTTTTCACTCAAATGGAAAAAAGCTTCTGTGATACATGGTGACTACTTCCTGGACATTTAATGTAAGTGCCTGACGACCAGGCTGACAAGACTATGTTGCATTTCGTACTTTTCTAAGAAGGTAAATCTCAAATACTTTCCTCCCACACTCAACACACACCCAAAACAGTAACCACTCTGGTTTGAATGTGTCCCCCAAATTCATGTGTTGGAAACTTAATCCCAAGGTAAGAGGGTTAACAGATGGGGCCTTCACCTGGCGCTGGGCCTGCCAGGTGTGAGGAAACACACCTGCAGTTCCGGCACTCTGAGAGGATGATGAAGGAACAGGGCAATGGGGCACCCAACCTGGGCAAGTTAGAGATATTCTGTTTCAAAGTAAAAAATGAGAAATGGATAGAGTGTAGCTCAGTGCAAAGGCCCTGAGTCTAAACACCAGTATCTGGGGAACATGGGGAGTGATAATCTCACAAGGTTGCTGCCCTTACAAATGAATTCATGGTGCTACCACAGGGCTTTCTCTGACTCTCTTTCCTTCTTTCCTTCTTTCTTTCTTTCTTTCTTTCTTTTTCTTTCTTTCTTTCTCTTTCTTTTTTCAGAACAGGGGACTGAACCAGGCCCTTGTACTTGCCAGGCAAATGCTTATTCTATTGTGCTATCTCCCCAGCTCTCTCTCTCTTTTTTTTCTTGAAATTTCTTTTCATTTCCTTTCTCATTTTAGCACAGGGTGTACAGGGTCTCACTACATAGATCAGACTTACAGTGATTCTTCTGTTTTCAGCCTCCCAAGTTCTGGAATTACAGGCTCACACCATCACGCTAGTCACAACTGCTGTCTCAGCGCGCCCCAGGGGTGGGGCCAGCAAGGCACCCCAGTGGTTGAACCCTGGCTACTGCGCTCTGGCTAAGCAGGCACTTTAATCTGCTGAGCCATCTGGCCAGCCCCTTGTCTGGGTTTCTGATACAAGGGCGAGTTAGCTCCTTTCTTCTTACTTCTTTCTTCCTTTCTCTCCTCTCCTCTCTCTCTCTCTCTCTCTCCATTTCCCTTTGCCTCCTCCTTCTTTCTCCTTCATGCTATACCTTAGCAAGAAGTCTCTCTGCAGATATGGCCCTTGATGGTAGACTTCTTATCCCTTCAAAAGGTGAGGTCAATGAATCTTGGGTTCATTATAAACATTCAGTGAGCAGCAGCTATGAGCTTCAGGATAACAACCATTTCTCTCTCTCTCTCCTCTCTCTGTCTCTCTGTCTCTGTGTCTCTCTGTCTGTCTCTCTCCCTGTGTCTCTCTGCCTCTCTCTCTCTCTCCCTCACACACACACACACACACACACACACACACACACACACACACACATCAGAACATCAACTTGGGCACATTCAGTATCTACAGTCCTTATCAGTGACATCTTCACAGAGCTGTTTTAAAATGACCGATCGACAAAGATCAATACAACAAGATGAATAAGATAGTGACAGCACTTTGAATAAAACAGATGGCCAGCACATAAAGATCTGATGAGTCTTTCTGTCAACTTAGGCTTTACAGATTTGAAACCCTTAGTAGGTCTTTATAGCCCAGGCCTCTTAGACCCCTGGAATCGGTCTAGCAAAGCCCAAAGTTCTAGCTTGCTGGCACAGCACTTGGCTACCTATAAACCACAACTGATCTGACAGCCTTCTACCCTTCACTGTGACATTTTCTAGAGTGTTTGTTTACCGTCCCAGAGTATTAATGCAGAAAATGAATTGGAAAAACTATTAATTCAAACATGAAATCAAATCTACAGTTATAAACTAGACTGAAAATATCTAAAATGGAAATACTCCACGTTAGCATTCTTTGCATTCAGAATAAAACTCATAGCCTTAATTGTTATTATTAAACCACAAAAATTAAAATAAATGAACCAAGCATTCTGCTAAAGGAGTTAAGAGAAAAAGAAAATGAAATAGGAAATGAAAAACGGGAGTAGAAGCAAAAGCTAATGAATCAGAAAACAGAAGAAAAGTCTAGGTTGATGAATAAATGCAAGAAATAACTTAAAATAATCAAAAAGACAAATCTTCTGGCAAATCAAATGTATAACGGAGGTAAACATTATTAGCATTCCATTATATGATTATATACCCAGAAAACATGAGATAAACAAAGTCAAAATTGTGAAAATTAGTGTATAGCTTTAGTGATATCTATGATAGTGATCACACACACACACACACACACACACACACACACACACACACACTGTCCTTGAGTATTTGCAAGGACATTTTAGGTCTAAACTATCACAAGTACATAGTGGGAAGCACTAGGAAAAGTATTAACTAGTAAATAACTATTCAGGAATACCCATGGCAATAAATGTTTAGAAAGATATAAAATAGTGGAAGACCCATAATGAAATGTAGTCTCTTCCTAGAGCAAAACACTAACTTTTGCCCAGGTCATTAGTTTCCACAGGCCAAGATTTAAAGCGAAGGAGATTCTAATAAAAATCCCAGTAAGGTTTGGGGCCAACCCAACAAAATGGTTTTTAAGAATTATGGCAGATTAGGAATGTAAGACATGTGGAAATTCTTTTAGTTGAAATCGTGAGAGTGGTTGTCAAAAAATACTGAAAAGTATATTAAAGCCACAGCAATTGTAGCTCTTTTTAATTCTAATTAAAAATTATCAAATAGGAGACCAAAATAAGATAGGTCCAAAAGCAGATCAGGGGATACTTTGAGACTTACTATATGATAAAGAATGCATTCTGAATTAAGGATTCCTCCTTGTTAAATAGTGTCAGGGAAATAGGCTACTTGGGTGTTGATTTTCAAAGGATAAATGAATTTATTAAGGCAATTATATTAATAATCCTGTGTGTACTGCTACTGTCAACCATTTGTTCAACACTTAAGCCGTACAGGCACTGTGCCAAAGAGTTTCCATGCGTTATTACCTCATTTTACCCTAACAACCACGGCCATAAAGTACATATTACAAATCTCATCCAACCTACTCACTTAATAACGTGAAATCCAAGACCAAGAGACAGTAAAAGAGTAGGACAAGGTCACGCAGCCCAGCCAAGAGCCAAGACAGCGCAGATTGATCCACATCCTGTCAACCCCACTGTTTCCAGATAACGCCCTTTATGACGGCATCACATGGCTCTGCCAACCCTGGACACAGGCATTTGTAGAACAGCAGTAACCAGAGAGAATTGAGTAACACACACAAATGGATCTTCAGGACCATTTTCAGAGACAAGCACTAAGGATCTAATTCAGGACGCAAGCTGCAGACACTAATCTTTCATCAAAATCATCATCAGGCGCCTTCTGTAGGGCTGGGCTGGGCCTGCGCAGGTCCCAAGAGCACACATTTCTCAGCATGCTGGCTGGACCAAAGCCTGCCTGAAGAGTCTTATCATACAGCCCATAAGACATTCCTGATGAAGGGGTCACATGCACACCCATGAAGCAGCCCCTTGGCATCAGCATTTAACAAATCTTCAAAAAGTATATACAAGCTGGTGCATGGTGGCACTCCCCTGTCATTCCTGCACGCTGGGAGGAGGCCGAGGTAGGAGGACTGAAATTTCTAGCCCAGCCTGGGTATCTTGGTTACTCTTCTCACATTGCTGGGACATAGTACCCTACACTCAAAGTTAAGGAAGGAAAGATTTATTTAGCTCACAGTTAGCAGAGCTTTCAGTCCTTACTAGGCTGGCTCAAAGGCAGAGTGGCACATGGCAGAGAGCAGCAGTTCATGGCTGTAGAAACAGCAGAGAGCAAAGGAAAGAGCAGCCGCTGAAGTAGCAGAGGCAGAGGCAAGCCTCTCTCTCGTCCTCCTACCGTTTTCAGGCTGTCTGCCCCAGGGCAGGTGTAGCGCTCACACCCACAATCCCAGCGTTGGATCATGAATTAATCACAAACTCCAGAAGCCCACCTCCATGGCTACATGAGGCTTTGGGCGACACCTAGCCATAACACTGGGCAACTTAGTGATTTAGCAAAAAAATCTGTCACCGATTCAAAAAACAGAAATAGTTTTATTTACAGGGCAAAAGCCCTGGGTTCGATCCCTAGTACCGCATGAGCAGAAGAGGCGGGAGAGGTAAGGAGAACATCCTGTGAACACCGGGCTGCCTGGGAGCTGTGGCTCGTGCCACAGCCCAGCTCCACACAAGAAGACTGACTCTGCAGCTCCAGCCCTGGGAAAGGTCAAAGCTCAAAAGTTATAAGTACAGTTTTCTACTATATGTGTAATGCTGTTGTACTGTCAGGGTGGCAAGAAAAGTTCTGAAACTGAGCCATTCTCAAGTCTGGAATTATCTAAGGGGATGGAGTTTCTTGGGGGGACGATGAAAATGTCCTGGTGTAGGATGGAAATAGATACCCAGCACTGAATATACTAAAGTCCCCTCAATTGTCACTATCAATATATTCATATTATGTAAACTGTACTAGAAAAACACAGGGGTCAGCAATATAGCTCAGAGGCACAGTGCCTGCCTGGCAAGCATGAGGTTATGAGTTCAACTCCCGGAACAAAACAAACACAAATGAATAAATAAATAAATAAATAATAAAACCTACAATTTTTGGCAAAGGAAAAAAGAAAAGCAAGACGAAATATTAAACTACATATAAATGTATCTATCTCATATTTGCATCTATGAATAAATAAATACTGCACATAAAGACAAAAGAAGTCAGATAATTTCCTCACTAACTATGCCCAACTGTGATGGTGACAGGAAAGCACAAAGGAAGTGTGCAAAGAAAAAGAACCGAGGTGTTTTGTTTGCTGTGCTGCTGTGGGTGCCTTGCAGTCCTGACTTCATTCAACCCAAGTCCCTTTCCTGGTCATTGTCACATGGAGAAGAGCCGGAAGTCAGTTGCCTCAGGGCCAGATCCAGTGAGCAGGGTGGATGGGGACACACAGCTGTGCTCCTAGGAGCCGCCATTCCGCAGGCTGGCACTCCACCGCATTTGCCCCATTCTTCGCCCCGCTCACAGCAGAAAAAGTTGAGAGCTTCTTCTAACAGTGGCAAGAAGGACGAGGACAGTGTTGAAGCGAGGGGGAGGATCATGAGGAGCACTGATGGCCCTGGGGCTTTTCTGTAAGAATTTTTACAAATTTAAACCTTCACTGTACCTTTCGATCATTTTTTGGACACTTCTTCAGCTTTGTGAACCAAATGATGTTGCATGCTACTTTAAGTTTGTTAAAGAAAAATCAAGTGAGAATGTGTTTATTATGTAGATCTAAAATGTGTCCATAACATCTGATTGAAAAAAATAAAATTTTGCAAAATGATATCATCTGTTAAGTCAGGCAGCGAGTAAGTACCATTTTCTCAGTATTCTTCTAAGTGTGAAAATGAAAAGGTTTTAAACAGAAAAAAAGAAATTCTACCCTCATCACCAAAACGCATCCAGAACCAAAATAGACCTCAGGGTCAATCAAGTGCCTCCCAGCAAGGTTTCTTCCATCAGTCTGTCTCCCCAGATTGTGTCTGCTGAACTGTGAATTTGACTTTGCAGACGAACATCCACTTCAAACCTCAGATGAGAAAACAGAACCATGGCCCAGAAGTTCATCCAACAGCCAGGCCACCACACTGATGCTGGGTCCTGCGGCAAAGCCAGCTGGGGAGCCTGGGGATGCTCAGGCCCCCTTGAGAGTTGGATCTCCGCTCCTAACAAGCAAGCAGCACAGAAAGAACTTTCCATGAAGATCCCACCAGGGCTGGGCTTATCAGCAGGAAAGGACATACTCAGGGGATGTCACGAGGATTCCTACATGCAAAAGGGCATCCAGAGCAAGAAAACTCTGGGAACAGAACACTCCTTTACTCCCACTTGGAGGTGAGACAAGAGGTTGGAGTACTCCTGTTGAAGTAGCTAAAAAGAATGTTTGAAAATGACTTAAAGATCACTGCTGAGAGATCATTTTCTCCTTGCCAAGTATAGACACTGAGGCTTAGGAAGTCACACAAGATGCAGAGCTAGCTCACAGGGAGCCAGCCTGCACGGGCACGGCCCCAGTGTCCATACGGGAGCCCAGCAGTCCCTCAGTCACACCTCCATGGCTCCTGCTGCAAATGCATCTCGTGTGAGGCAGATGGAAGAATCTCCAGCTGGAATGCTCTGGGTCTGTTTCTTTATTTGCAACCAGGATTAATATTGCTCCTGTCTGGCCTACAGGAGATGAAATAAAGGAAGGCACTGTGAACACTTCCAAACGGCAAACCACCACACAGACGCAAGGAGATGTGATCATCATTTGCGCAAGTATTCCTGAGGCCCATTTCAGTGAAAACCCCAAGATATGTTTAAAGGTCCACAAGGAGGAGAAAGCACTCTGCCCAGTTCCTTCACCCAGGGGATTTAGTAGAGATTCACACACAGAAGTAATCAAGAAAGGCAGAGTTGGATTTTCCAAGAAGCCACTGAAGATTAAGCTTCATGACCCCTCTTGGGCCACTTCTAAGGTCTTGTAAGAGCCCTGATCATCCGTGCCTATGGCCTTATGCTTTTGTGAAATCTGCAAAAGCAAGATACTTTTATTGTATCCACCTGACTATCCGGTTCTCAGCTATGGTTTCCCTCACATGAGTGTGGAAGGAGAACCAGTCCTTAGAGATCTGGCTTTGGTGCATTTACGTTGAGAATACACTTATTTTAGCTTTCAGTACGATATGTTTGCAAAGGAACCCAACCTGTAGATGGCTGAGCTGCCTGAGGTAGGAGAGCTTCTAACAATACCCATAATTTCATCAATTCAAACTATGTCCGACTAGGTCCATTTGGGCTACATAGCAAAAAGAATACTAACCAGGGTGACTTTGTGAACTTTAAAATAAAAGCCGTATCTTCAAGATGGATCTCAAATGCTTAGCAGCCTAAACTTAAAAATAGAATCTAACTGCCATTTGCTAATCATGGGTTCCCATAGTCTCTGTGTCCCTGTAACAACCAGAAGCTAAAATGTACAGCCCTTGCCAAGTTCATTCCTGGCCCAACTGCCATGATACACTAAGTGCCCTTAGTGTTTAATTTTGGCTCCTGAGCCTGGCCAATGAATTATAGCCTACAGGCTTATGTAAATGTCAACCAATCATAAATGAGCACAGTTGCCTCATTTACATAAAGTCAACCAATGGGAATTGAACATATTTGCATCTCTTATTTGCATAAGTAGACCTGAGTGTGAATATGGGCAGAGCCTTCCTCTATATAAGTGACCCCTGGTCTCTGTTTCACAGAGTACATTTTTGTTTAATACTTAAGACTGAGTCCCCCGAGTGTACACTGCTTACAAGATAAAGCCTCCCTTTCATTTGAAATTCTTTCTTGGTGAATTTTTGTTGATAGCTTAAACAAAAAATATTTACTACTCACAGTCTTGGAAGCCAAGGTGTACAAGGTCAGGGTCTAGCAAACTTGGTGTCTGGTAAGGGACCACTTCCTGGTACAAAGAAAACTATCTTCTTGCTGTACCCTTGCAAAGCAAAAAGGGGCAAGAGTGCTCTCCGGGGACTCTTTTATAAGGACACTGATTCCACTATTGTGATCTTCAACCTTATAATCTAGTCCCATCCCAGGAACCCTACCTGGGACTGTCACACTGGAGGTTAAGATTTCAACATGAATTTCAGAAGAATACAACCATTTGGTCCATGTATAACAGCACCAGTGAGCCCAAGAAAACCTGAAATGCCACAATCTCACATTTGTGCAACAAACAGACATCTTCAGTTGATAACTATCTTTAAAACAACCCTATCTGGGTATACTACCTGCTAGTTCCACCTGCTACTAAACCACTATGGAACCAAGGCTGGCCTTGAACTTGCAGTGATCCTCCTGCCTCAGCCTCCTCCCAAAGGCTGGGATTGCAGGCATGCCCCACCATACCTAACAATAGTTTTCCTTTAAAGAGGGAGCCAACACTGTGTAAGTTTCAGGGCCCACAAATCCTGGATGTGCTCCACCCCCACCTAAGCTCTCTTGATGTTTTTCATCTCATTAATTGACTCATAATCTTTTAAATTAACCACAAAAGCTCCAAGAATCCTTTCTCCAGGACAATTTGAGAAGACACTTCGGATGGAATCCATAAAAAATAGAAATCTCGCCTGCGCACCAGGTGACTTTCCTGCCAGATGGGCAAGAACCTGGCTCGTCACGCTGAACAAACAGCTCCCAGTTTTCTAAACTAAATATCTCTATGCAGATCATCTACACTGGGAAGAATCTAAAGTAGCTTATGGTACAACGACATTAACACAATCCATCCAAGACAAAAATCGGAACCACAAATTTATAGAGAGGCAGTGTACCCCGTGACTCAGGAACATCCTGGCCTCTGGTCCTGCTCCAGCTCCTCCAGCTGACACTGCCATTCTGCGTATGTCCTGGTCACTGTAGGACCCACACTCCACTTGTCCCTCCCAGACTCCTCGCCCCCCTCTCACTGCCCAGGGTGTCCCCCTAGCTGACCCTCCAACTCCTTTCTCCTGGGCATTGCTCCCAAGTGGCTTCTAAGATCCCATCCTACAGCAGAGTGTTTCTACTCCGTCAACCTATTTGCTTCATCTGAAACCCAATTCCCACAGGGGCAGCCATCCCGCATGCCACCCTCTCCGGAGTGGTTGCATCTACATCCCATGCCTGAGCGTCCATGGAATGTCCCCAATCTCAAGCCAGTCTGTACACTGTTCCCCTTCTGTCCTTGTGCAAGAGTTTTTTTTTGGTGCTTTAGGTCTGTCATGTTAGAGAAGTCATACTTATGTGTCTGAGTTCACTTCGCACTGGGGTCCTAAGCTGCACCCATTTTCCTGCAAATGATTCAAAACCAGATCCTCCCTAAGTACCACATCCGCTTTACCCATTTCTCTGCTAATGGGCGTATGAGCCACTTCCGTGATTTAGCTATTGTGCGTCATGCTGCTATTAACATGAGTATCGGTGTATCACTACAGTACAGTGACCTTAGTTAGCTCTTTCAGGAAGATGCCCAGTATGGGTAGAGCTGGGGTGAATAGAATTTCTAGTTTTACTTTTTTGAAGAATCTCCATATTGGTTTCCATGGCAGCTATACTAACTTACACTCTCATCATAAAGGAAATAACTTAAAGGGCAAAATAAAAGAGATGTTCACAACCGTGGAAGTTGACTCCATAGAGAGAAGGGCCTCTGGGGAAGGGGGGGAGGGGAATGGCGATGGGGGAGCAAAAATGATCAAGAGGTGCTAAGTATACTTAGCAGCCTTCCGAGCTAACTAGTCTCTATGTATTGCAAGAACATACTAATATAAATACTCCCTCTGGGACCTAACCAGTTCTCTAAACTGCCAGAAAAAGGTCTTCCCATCGATACACGCCACAACACAGCATGAGCATCTGGCCCCTGCGTGGCACCGTGCGTGAAGCTAAGATGAGTGTTACATAATGACTCATGAGGAGGCACCCAGAGACGCAGACTGCGGGAATGACCGTGTTTCATTGCATTTAGGCACAGGCAGGCTGAAATCAGAGTGATACCAGTGAATGGGGAGACTAAGCCTATACAGGGTTTGAGGTTGGAGGTGGCAGTCCAAGGAATCTGGATGGAGTGTTTGGGGCCAAAGCTGCAAGGACCGGCAGCACACGCGTGCACATAAAGCTGGAGCTTCCAGCATCTGGCAGATTGCAGGTCCAGCCCTCAATTTCTTTCAGTTCTGCTTGCTGGCAGCGCATGGCTTCCTGTTGTTTCTCGAGGGCTCTGTGTTTATTTGGAACACTTGTCTCAGGTCAGGCCAGGCGAGGACCCTCGTCCTCACCTTTGTGTGTTACTCTTCCTTTACTCCACAGTGTGACTCCAACTGGTGCCCCTCCCCCCACCCTGCGGAAAGGCTCCCGCTTGCTCGAGTCTCCAACCCACAACTGAGAATAATGCAGGTCTCAAGGCCTCTCCCTCACTGCTGGGAGCCACTGGCCTAGCAGTGCGCCTCAGGTTAAACAAGCTCTGGCCTTGGCCTTGGCCTTCGCTCACAAAGGCAAGCAATGCTGTGAATGGGTTTTGCGTAGCTGCAGAGGTGGTGCTGGGACTTGTCTCCATGAAAGCAAGGTTCAGGGGACACACCAGGAGCCCAGGTGGATGGCTTTTCTCATTTATCACCGAGGAGGAGCTCTGGGAATCTTAAGAAATGTTTAACACAGAAAGAAAAGCCTGAGACAGAGTACTAATAGAGAAAAGACAGAATCTGATGTGTTCCTGGGTAGAACTGTCTTTGGCAGGTGGCCCGTCTTTATCCTAGAAAGCTAACCTGAAATCTATGGGTCACTTTTTTTTATTATTTCAAATGAATTTTCAAAGCATCAAGTAGAAAATCATAAATTGTTCCCACACTGGGAGGTGGTTAGGTCAAAATGGATTTTTCTGATATCAGAAAATAAATATAATTTCCTCCCAAATTCAACACAGCGGACACAATTTTCAGCCTTTGAAAATGCTGCCGTGTTGACAGGATAGCAGATTCCACAAAGGGCTCAGTTCAGTCCTATGATTCCAAGGGAGAAAGGAGGGGTGTCAGAAGGCGACAAGAGCAGCAGAGGATTCAGTTCTAAGCGACTCTCATTAGAGCTCCATCAAGAAGCTGCCTTATGAGCCCTGGGATGGTCTCCAGGTCAGGGGCCTCCAACCTGCAGCCTGGGGCCAGAACAGGTCCTTGTGCTATTACGAGCCAGGCCAGAGAGGAGGAGCAGAGCTGCAGCTGGCGAACAAAGCTTCATCTGTATTTCAAGACATGCTCTCCGACCCCTCCATGAACCACGGTGTGACCTGCACAGGTGCACTCTTTACAAAAATCTACATAATGACAGAAACAGGCTGCAAAATGAATGCAATGTCCTGCCATGCCAGCACCTCCCCCGGGGGCGTGCTGAGATGGCAACTGTGACTAGGGTGGTGGTGTGTGCCTGTAATTCCAGCTCTTGGGAGGCTGTAAACAGGTGGATAACCATAAGTCCAATCTAGCAGTGAGACCCTGAACAACTTGTAGACCCTTCCCTAAAAATACAAAACAAAAAAAGAATGTAATGTGTTGGAATCGCCTTGAAATCACCCCTACCCCACTTCCTTGGAAACACTGCCTACCAGGAGGCTGGTCCCCAGTACCAACAAAATCTATGATGCTCTGGGCTATCATAATTTGCAAAAGCCGAATTTAAGTAAAACTTAAGCATAGTGTTAAGACAGCTTTCCCTGGCCCATACATTTGGAAGTAAAGACTCTAGGAATGGATTCCTTTCCTGTGAACTGGCACTAAAGGGAGTCAACCTTTGCAGCTCAGTGGTGCCTTTTGTGTTCCTGTCACATCAAGGTGGCCACAGGCTGGAGCGGTGAGGTGACTGCCTCTATCTAAACAGTTCCTCAAGGCTAGCAGGGTTTTCCCCACCTGTAGACCTAACTTCCTACACAGTCATAGGGCTGGGGGCGGGGCAGGACAGGGACACAGCCAGAATTCCAGAAAGCTACCTCCAGACCAGGTTACCTGGAGAAATTCTCCTAAAGTAACACCTGAGAAGTAGGAATAAGGCCTTGAAAATTAAATCAATTTTTGTATCCAGCAAAACCAAAACATTCTGCTGGCCCTCTGCTACTGGGTGAAATATTTCTGTCCTCAAACTTCATGTTAAATGAATTTTGAAAGGGATGCTATTTCAATGTGAGGATTTGGGGAAGTAATTAGGTCAGGAGGGTAGAGGGCCCAGCATGGGCTTGGTGTCTTTAGAAGAAGATGGAGACTCTTTTTTTGCTCTTTCTGGTCACTGCTATGCAATTACAGAGCAAGGAGACAGCTATCTGGAAACTAGCCAAAGCACCCACATCAGAATCCAACCACGGTGGCACCTGACCTCTTGATCTTACATCCCTGTCTTCCAAGTCTCCAGAACTATGAAGAATGTGTGTCACTTGAGACATCCGGTGTAACTTATTTTTGTTATAGCAGCTTGAGCTCACTGAGATACCCTGAACCTAGATCACCAGTGTCCAGAAGAGGGGACTTGACTGCTATGTAACCCTTGGAATAACTGTGCATGTTTCAGTTGGGGTTCACCTAGGTTCCCCTACTTCTGACTGCTCCTCAAACTTGGTAACCTTGGGCATTCCCAAAGCCTGGTTCCAGAGCTCCTACTTTTTCTTCTCTTTATTGATAGAGTAAAACTGTCTACACTTCCACTGAGTCTATCACCACCCCTGGGCCTGTGTGTTCTTATCTGGCCATTCACCGATCCACTCTTTCATTCTTCTCTGTGAGCCCCTCCCTATGTGGGCCAGAATCCAGCCCAGTCACAAACCACAGACTCTACCCTTGAGATGGCATCAAAGAGAATCCAGGCCTCAAACTGGGTAAGGATTTCCTTTACTACCTCTGATGGATCTTCCAACAAAGATACATTTCTCTAGGTGCCATCTTGGTTGTCACATGGAGAAAGTCTCACTATAGGACATAAAGTAGGTTGGGGACAGAGTCTTGATGACACTGCTTGGATCCTTAGATTTGGCCAACATCTGAAACAAAATACAACCATAGACTTCTGGGTTACAGGAACTAGAATATTTCCTCCTTCCCTTCATTTTTTGGGTAGGTTAAATTTGTTTTCTATCACCTGCAACCAAGAAGGTCTAGAGATAAACAACAATTCCAAATGGTTACAGGAACTTCTGTTGCAGAAAAATAGCACTGTGTCCCCACCTGCCTCAGTCGCTGAGTCTGGCACTACATCACTTCTGGCTCTTCCCCAAAGCAAAAATGAATATGAAAGAGAAATGTTTCGAATAAATTCAGGACATTAGCTAGTCACAACAGCAGAACTATAGACACTCATGAAAGAGGACTTCCAGACCTGCTTCCAAAAGTGGTAGGAACCATGGGATAAGTTTGAAGTAAGGAAAGGCATTTTGTAAGGAATTTATGGCAGTGTCTTTTAGTGTAATAAGCTTTTAGAATTTAAACTGCCATGGTGTTTATGATTAAACTACCATGAGATTATGATTTATGATTCTTAAACTTACCTTCCTCTCAAAGAGAAAGGAAAAGCAGAAGTAGGCTGATGTATAACATAATTCCTTCTACTGCCATACAGCACTGTAACCACGGAGAAGGTGACTTAGTACCTCTATAAGCCTCAGGTGAGTCTTACTACCCAAGGGACCTCTTAGGGTAGTATGAAAATTTAAGGCCACTCAGGGAGAAACACCTCACATTGAGCCCAGAACAAAGCAAACCCTTTGTGCTCCTCTGGCTCACCCAGACAAGGGATAACTCCACCCTGCCTGCCACAGCCAGGACCTCCCTCCCTCTAGCTTTCCTCCTTTCACCTCTCCAAAGGCAAAACAGCTCACCAGGGAGCAGAAGGTGCTACTCTAGTGTGCCTAAGGAGAGTCACCTAGAGAGAAAACATTCTCTTAGGCTTTCACAGAGAACAAATTGATCAAGCAATGTCTGTGACTCATCCAGATGGCTGACACTGACGGAAGTTCTACAAAATGCTGTACATAGTTTCAGGGCAAATCCTGAGGGGATTTGACTGACCTTATCAGATACAAAAGTTACATTTTTTGTTATATAGGTCTTTATTTAACTGGATTTTAACCATCCAGCAGAAAAGTCTAACCACAAGGTATAAAAAGTAAAGCCATATTAATATGTCGAGCTGTAAAAGGCTCAAGTCAACAGTTTCTGACATTTCCAGTTTTGCAGATAATCCCCTGCTATTATGGACCACTGGACTATATATATAGCTAATTTCTCTTAGTTCAGTGAGAAGAAAGATTTGTACTAATAGTGTTTAGAAAAGACATCATGTCTGCATCTTATACTCTGAACAACTACTATGAAGACAACAATATGCAATGTATCAATTATTGTAACTGTCCCACTAACCTACTTGAAGCTCTCGCTGTTATTTCTTTCTCATTAAAATTAATAAAATTAAAAAACAAAATTATACAAAACACACTTAAAGCAAACTAACCTGGACAAATGCAAAACATGGCCTGAACTATACTGGCAAGTACACCCAGAGAAAAAGGGCCAGGTCAAGAGTACAAAGGACAGAGAAACAGAAATCGTTCTGTGGGTCAGAGGACTGTTTGATTTTGATTGTCCCTAGTGGACACTAACAATCAAGACAGTTTACATATCGAAGAACATAAGCAATGTTAGCAAAACCAAATGTCACTACTTCTGGTGGGATTTTTCTCCCCACTCACACATCCAGGTGGCCCCACCTTTCTCTAGACCTGGAAACTCTGCTGTTGAACCTCCTCTGAGCAGCCAAGAAGACAGGACCATGAAGCCCAACAGGACGGACAGGGATGCACAGTTAAAAATGTCCTCCAACAACCTGTATCCACTCGGAACTGTAGAATGTGCACTCTCTCTCTCTCTCTCTCTCTCTCTCTCTCTCTCTCTCTCTCCCCTTCCCTCCCTCCCTCTCTCTCCCTCCCTATCGCCCTCTCCCTCCTTCCCTGCCTTCCTCCCTCCCTCCCTCTCTCTCTTTCTGCATGTGCATGCATGCATGCGTATGTGTGTGTGTGGTACATATGTGTGGTACTGGGGTCTGATCCTATGTAATGAGCTACATTCCCAATCATTTAAAATAATTTTTAAAAAATTTAATGAGGTCTTACTAAGTTACTAAATTACCCAGGATGGGCTCAAATGTTGGAGTGTCCTCCCTCAGATTCCCAGGTTTCTAAGATTCCTTGTATGTTTGAGGACCCCTGGCTAAAGTGTAGCCTTCCTTTAAAATAGAATCATAGTTGGTTGTAGCGGCTGGCTCACAAGCCTAACTCCTATACATTGAGTCGGGAAGATCACAAGTTTCAAGCCAGTCTGGGCAACTTAGGAAGTCTCTGTCAAAATAAAAAATAATAAGCGCTGCCAATGTAGCTCCTTGGTAGAGTGCCCCTAGGTTCAACCCTAGCTCTGCATAAATAAAGAAATCAATAAGTCTCTGTAAATGTGGAAGTTCAGCTCACACTGCCTTGGGATGGGTCTACACATAGGGACAGGCCTCCCTGTCAGAGGAGGTGGGTACAGTGGCCCACAGAGCAAAGATGGCCTTGTAAGGGCAGAGGCAGAGTGAGGGCAGATGGGAATGAGGAGCCATGAGCCAGGGGAACCCAAGAGAAGCCAGAAGCCAGAGGCCAGAGGCCAGAGGCAAGAGGAGACCTTCACAGCACACCAGGCCAACCCTCTAATTCCAGACTTCAGGGCTATAAAGCCTAAGAAAAGAAATCTCTGCTGTTTAAAGTCACCTAACTTGGGACCCAGGCAGATTTTTACAACAGGTCTAGGAAATCAATAACGAAGGTCCAGCGGCCCTGGGCCAAGTCAGTAAATCTCCCAGGGCCTCAGTTTGCTCATCCGTGAATGGAGTCCTCATAAAAGGACCTGCTCACAAGACTGTTATAGGGATGAAATACAGTACAGTACCAACCACACAGCAAGCACATGCTATCATGACAGTCACTCCTTACTCCTCCCTGTCCTGAGCGCACCACAAAAGCTCAAGGAGCTGAATGCCTTGACCTTCTCCTGAGCACCACCAGAGAAAAGCAAAAGGCAATCACTCAACTAGCTTTGGCTCTAAGCAAAAGTTCTGCACATAGATTAATTGTTTCAAACTGAAAAGAGACAATGGGTTCAGTGGGTTGCAAGTTTCTCTTCCCTTTTGCTAACTGAAATGGCCTCCCTCAGGGTGGCCAGCCATAGCCCAAGAGTGGCATGTGAATGACTGACAAAGGACCCACAGACGGACATCTGCCATCACTATTCCCAAAGCAGTGAAGGCTTTCCTCTCCTCGACTCAGCTGTCTGCACCTAAGGCCTTACTCAGTGCTTCGGAGTGCCACGGATGGTGGAGTGTGGCAGTGAAGCTCAGAACTTAGATAGAAAGTGCCACAATTTGCAGAACAATTTGTGTCTCTTGGAAATCTTATTTTTATTTTTATTTTTTTGGTGGTACTGGGGATTAACCAAGGACCTTCGAGTTGAGCTAAATCCCAGCCTTGTTCAGGTTTGATTTTGTTCTCGAGACACAGTCTTGCTAAATATTCAAGTTGCCCAAAGTTGGCTCAAACTTGTGTACCTCCTGCCTCAGACTCCTGCTACAGAGCTGGGATCACAAATGTGTGCTACCATGTTCTGTTGAAACTTTCACTCTAAACGGCCCTCTCCCTGCCTGGCCACCTAGTCCTTCCACAGGAATTTATAGGGACCCTCGTTATATGCTAGCTACAGTTCTAAGGTGCCAGGGAGACAACAATAAATAAAACAGGTATGTGTCTATGTGTGCCGATGTTCTGGTGGGCAACAGAGACAAGGCATCAGTCAACATTATAATAAAAGCAATGACACTGAACACAAAGTGGTCATAAGTGCTCTGAGAAAAGAAGCAAGAAACCAGGAAGTACAGCCAGCTGTCTACATCCATGGGCTCTACATCTACATATTCCATCACAGACGGTAAATACTTGAAGAAAACCAATTGTGTCCGTACTGAATAAGAAGAAGTTTTTGGGGTGTCGTGCCATACCTAACAACTATTTACACAGCATTGCTCTGTACAGGGCAGTATAAGTATATTGGTCAATTTTTCCATTGCTGGGATAAAATATATAACACCCAGAACTTAAAAGACGAGAGGTTTGTTGGCTTATAGTTTCTGAGGGTGCAGTCTGTGGTTTGCTAGATCCAGGCAGGAAGAGCAGGGCAGAGAGACATGGAGGAGGTCAGCAGTTCAACTGCTATGATTTTGAACTAAAATGCTCCCAGAGGTCTCCTGTATTTGTGAGTATTGGAGTATCAACTGCCAGGCTAATCAGTATACATTCAGCCATGGAGGAGTTCATGGCTAAGAGGGCTACTGAGGAGGTGACCCTCATTAGAAGAGTTGAGTCAGGGAGGCCTGACCTGGAAGGAGCCCTTAGCACCTCCTTTTTCTCTCTCTCGTTTTTGGCTGCCATGGCTTGAATATTTGTATTCTTCCAGGCCCTCATGCCATACCCATCCTGCCTTAAAGGCAGCTGACTATGAACTAAACTCACTGAAAACATGAGCCAAAATGAACCTCTCCTTTCAAAGTTGAGGATGTTGGACATTGCATCCCATGGGCTGGGGTGGAGCGAAGGACTACTGCACTGCGTCACTCAAGAAGCAGTGCCGAGGAGTGGCTCTCAAGAAGAAGGGGCCAGGAACTAGATACAGACCTCAGGCCATGAGCCCATGATCCACTCAGACACACCTGAAGTAGGCATTACCAGTCAGTGCCTTTCCAATCAAGTTGGCAATCATTTTAACTGTCATGATAAGTTATCCAGAGATAATTAAAGTAGATGGGAGGGTACTCTATGTATATCCTGTACTGCATTTTATAAAAGGACTAGGGAAGTCTTGGAGTTTGTTCCCTGCAGGGGGTCTTGGACCCAATTTCCTCTGGATACAGAAGGTCAACAGTCTAGAGCTAGCTAATATGGACAGCAGGAGCAACAGTCTGAGCCCTAGTCACCTCTACTCATATTCAGTAACCCAAGTTCTTGAGACCCTAAGAATCAGGCCAGATGCCACCTCAAAGAAAGGAGCTTTGTGGTACAGGGGAACAAGAGAAAAGTAGCCTGAGCCTAAGGCAGGGTTCTGCCACTCAACCCTGTAGACACAGCTCTGCTTCCTTTTCTTCTTCTTACCTCACCTTCTCACAATACATGTTCTGTAGAAAGCCTCCAGCATCCGTGTCCCCTCCTCAACTTACAGACCTCTCAAAATGCTTCTTGTCCACAAGCATCCTCAATGGAGCTGTCACTGAGGGAGCATGCTGAGTGCCAGGCTTTATTCACACAGGGCCCTCTGCATCCAGGTGGCTCCATAGGCCACACAGAGGAACTGAGGTCACCATGGACACCAGCTGCAAGGCTTGGCAAGCACAAGTCTATGACTGGACCCATTCCAGAGTTTCTAGACTGCAGACTAGGAAATTGCATTTCTAATGCGTCCACAAGCAAGGTTGCCATTGCTATTTCAACCCCCTCCTCCCAAAAAACCACACACATACTCCGAGAAGCCCATTACAAGAGGGTAGGTATTACACCTGCTTGGACAAGAAAGGAACTGAAATTCTTGAGGCCATGTGCCAAGGTGCCAGGAAGCCAACAAAAACCCTTGCAGAGTTCAGCCAACCTAGAATCACGTAGAGGATTTGCTCATGAGCCTAACTCTTGAGAGACCCTCACAGCCTGCACTCATCCTCCTCCTCATAAAGCAACACAGGCCAGAAGGCAGGGACAGTGATCTGTTCCCCAAGGACCCTCAGAGTCAAGCTCACCCCGATCATCACCACCATCAGCCTGTCACTGCTTGGTTAATTACTTCTTTTTGCAAAGAGTCTCTTCTTCACTCTGAGATGCAAATCAGAAGGCAACTCTGAGCTTTTGCAGCCAACGCTGCTCTTGCTAAGTGCCTCTGCCCAATTCCTGGAGCATCACAGGCCCTGTGTCTGCACAGACACATGAAGGCATGAAGCTGAGGGCACTGTAGCCACACCAGAGCCAGCCAGGTGGCATTTCCTAAGGTGTTTCAAGATGTCATGGTGCACTGATGTCAGTGCTATGCTCTGGACTTACACTACACAAGGGACCTGGGGGAAAATTAAATGCACAAAATCAGCATGTCCTTTCAAGTGAATGGTGTCCTGCAGTGAGCTGTTAAATATTCAGGTGTCATGGGAGATAGTGGTCAAATCCTGCTAGCTTCAAATTGACCACTATGGCAATGTTGACACGAGGGGTACTGGCCAAAACTCCACATCATGGCCTCCTACACCAGCGCCAACCCGTAACTCCTGCTGTCACCCAAGCTCTGGCCATTGCTGAGGTTGACCAAGCAACTGACCATTCACCATGGCCTTTGTTAAATGTAGAAGCCCGGCGTTTCTCTGTGGGTGGATACCTCTAAAATATGTCTCCAAAATTAAAATGGAAATCAGTGGAAAACTACGATTCACTGCCCCAGCACCCCCTACACATTCACCCAAGCTGTGTTATTTGAGAAAAATTTCTAGAAATACCAGCATTGTACTTGACTTCACTAACAATCCGACTTTTCATGGGTCGAAAGAATGCTTTGCCAAGGCTCTTTCTTTCATTCCCCTTTCTATTTTCCAAAAAAGAACCATTTGTCGGCTCAAACACAAAAGCACAAGTGAGAATGAATTTCCTACTAAGAACTTCTGTTCTGTGTAAGCTCTCAAGATACTCTTCTAACATCCAGAAGACAGAAACTGTAGACCACAAGCAAGAAGATCTCCTTGTCCACCACCACTGCATTTCTGGCTGACTTTGCTAACAGAGCAAAGAGGGACAGCAAGAATCATTCAAATCCCCAGGCAGCTAAAACTCCCATATTTTAGCCAAACTTTCACTATAGCTATAGCCAGGGAGAAAATAATCCAGCCCACATTTCATTATCTTCCATGTTTCCTGTCAGAACCAGCCGGCATGACATCAAGGAGTTAAAAAAAAAAAAATGGTCCAGGAAAGAAAAGGAAGAATCCGCAAACTACACAAACAGCTCTTTTCATGAGCAAGAGTTGACAGCGCTTGAAGTTGAAGCAAGGTCTATAATAACACCTCAGAAGGTTGGTACCTGGCAAATGGAGGAAGTGCTTACAGAAAGTCACTCGTCCCTATGGAGAATTTTATATTAAAAATCAGTAACAGAACATGTGGTTCTCCTCTGAGCAGTTCCCATGGCATAAGCATAGAACTGTATGACATAAAATGATTAAAATGCAAAGTGGGTGACAAATCGCGTTGTCAGCCTTCACTGCTAATCACCATAAGACTTTCTTTGAGCCCTACAGGTTTTGCTGTCAGTAACTCAAGAGCTGTAAAACTGGCCTTTCCTTTCCTTGCTCTGTGGGTCTTCCTTTTCCTTCCTAAGCATCTTTTTACCCTCTCCTATCATGGAGACACCAGCCACAGTGATCTGCATTTCTTCCACTGAAGAGGAGAGGCAGGTGACAGCTTTCAACAATGTCCTAGGAGTTCCAGGAGTGAGCAGGGTCAGAGGGGATATGGCACCCGGATTTCCAGAGAATATTTCTCCCATCACACCGCATACATTTTTGTCTGCTGAGACGCCATGGCTGCCTGCCTCTTGTAAAAGGGAGCTTGACTCTTAAATTGGAAGATTTCTCACCAAGTGTCACAGATTGGCAGCATAGGCACCCAGGCAATTCTGCTGCCCATCTTCTAAAATGTGAGCTTGCAGGAACAAAAGTTTTATGTGGGCAGTAAAGCTGACCTTTAACCAGTGTGGTTTTGCTCTTTCATGTCTAAAATCCTGCCCGACTGCCACAGACTTGCTAAAATGGCTAAAAATAGCTGACAGTACCAAGTGTTAGCAAGGAGACAGAGCAACATGAATTCTGACGCAGGGGCTGTGAGAATGCAAAATGGTGCAATCACTTTACAAAACATTTCGGTTGTGTGTGTGTGTGTATGTGTGTGTGTGTGTGTGTGTGTGTATGTGTGTGTGTGTGTTTTAAAGAGAAAGATATGTTAGCCATGTGATCTATCTACGCAGAAAAAAATGAAAACATGCCCATGCAATGACCGTATAGGAATGATCCAGAATCTTGATTCAGGATTGCCCAAATTGGAAAAGAGGCAAAGGTCCACTCGCACTTTGGAAACTATTCTGTAATATAAAGGAATACGCTACGGAGCACACAACCAGCAGATGAATTTCAAAGGCATTTTGCTAAGTGAAATAATCAAGACCCTCCCCTAATAATCAAGATGATTTCTTTCATATGACATGAAGCAAACCATAGGGCAGTACTAGGGAGTTAACCGCAGAATCAAGGGATGGGGATGGGGACAGATGAGGAAGAGCGGACAGGAAGCTTCCTAGGTAACAGAATTAATTGCTCGGTATCTTGACTTTTCTCGTCGACACATGTCTGTCTGTCTGCATTGCTCAGATTCACTCATCTGTACATTTAGAGTAGATTTTATTGAAATAAATGACTCAAAGTAAAAGCCTGAATGAGGACTGGAGGTGTTTTAAATTGATCTCTTAATATTAGGTTCTTCCAAAATTGCTTCTGGCTATTTTAGGCCAACCCATTTACCAGTCAAGTTGCACCACGTTCTTCCCTCAACCTGACATTGTTTCCAAGGGGGTTTCCTTTAGCCGTTGGAGCAGCCACCCAGTTGAGCTCAGGGCCAAGTGGGATTAGTGAACAGAACCCAGAGCCACCTGGCCTCCAAGCCAGAGCCACTACACAGGGAACCCTGGTGCCAGCACCAGAAACCTCAAGCAAAAAGCAAGGAAGATGCTGAACTTCGGCCAGAGAGCCCCAAGGTGTGGCCAATCGTACACCAGAGGGCCCGTTTCAGGCCTCTGGGCATGGTCCTGGTGGCTTCTGCGCTCACTATCAGCTTCCACAGCACAAAGTGCAGTGCCCTTCGGCAGGAATTATTGGGTGGAAACGAATCAGCACCACATTGCTAATTCTCAGCTATTCTGACACATTTGAATGAGTGAGTCTTAAAAGCTTTTGTCAGCTTGCTTTAGAAATGAAATTCGATATTATTAAGACCATCCAGTATGAAACAATTATACAAGTGTAAATGGGAGACTCACTTAAGGGTCTCCAGAAATCCAGGGAAATGCCTTTTTTTTTTTTTTTTTTTTTGATCTGACTAAATAAGGTCAGATAAGATGAGGACAAAACTAAGTCAGCGTGCAGAATTCAAATTACTTAAATTACTTTTCTTTCCTTTTTTTAGCCCCATAGCTGAACTTCAGACCGTGGGAGGGGCGCGAACAGCTTAACCAGCGCTAAGCTCTTCTGCTCTGTATCAAATGACACTTCCTCTTCAGCCCTCCCCCTTTTTCTTACCCATCCACTCAGCAAACATCCACCACCTCAAACAAATTTGCTGAAAGAGGCAGAAGAGTCTGGGACTTCGGAGCGCTGTTTATCACTTGAGAATTGCGGAGGGTGACTGATGCATGCATTAAGCCCGTTCTATTATTCTCTGTGCTCTAGACGTGTTTGGGAAATTCTCTAATGAAACACTGAGAGAAACACTGAGAGGCAGGAGAAAAGGAAGAGACAGAAAACAGCTCAGGAAGCCCTGGGCGCTGGCATTGGCGCCTCCACAGGAGCCGCGCCCTTCCAGGTGTTATATGAAACTTTCCGGACAATGGGTGTAACGAGAGGAGCCGCTCGTAAGGTTGCTCTGAAGATTAAATGAATTTATAGCACACATATTAAATAGGACAGCAGAGGGACAGCTTTAAAAGGAAACACCACACACACACACACACACACACACACACACACATCACCCCTTTGAAGGCCTCTCAACCAGGGCCAAGGGTGTCACTCCACCCCCTCAACCCAGCCAGCTGATGCTTTGCACTGCATTCCTGATAGGTTTTACAATGCTTCGGACTCTGCACAGCAAAGACAACGGCTTTGTTTTCCTCTCCCTCACCCCCTCACGGCCTCAGCCTGGCTTGCTCAGCTTCCGCTTCCCAGCCTGACAATCATCCCACAGCCTTCCACTCACTTGTGGGTAAAAGAACAAAAGACGAGAGGAAATCATGGCCGATCCAGGGACCTCTGCATCACCGCACAACCCGGTAGGAACTCTCTCCTTTACGTCCAATTCCCAGCTCCACTCATGTCCTGGGCCGAAGCCTGAGCATGGGTCAGAGGCGATAAAGAGAGACAGAACGGCTGTAGGTGGCCCTCCACACTTCCCGAAGCCCACACCCCAGCTCCTTGCCCAAGCCAAAAACACATTGGGCACGGTGATACATGCCTGTAACCCCAGTACCCTGGGAAGCTGAGGCTGGAAGACTGCATGTCTAAGCCCAGCGCGGGCACACAGAAAATGGCTCAGGAAGCCCTGGGCGCTGGCGTTGGCCCCTGCACACAAACTGCGCCCTTAGATACGTGAATATGTCAATATGTCAGGGAGACTCCATATCAAAGCAACACAAAGGGCTGGGATGCGGCTCAGCGTGAAGGCCTTGGGCTCAATTCTTAGTACCACAAAGGCTCAAACCAAAACAAACAAATTAGGCAGTGAGGGAACCTAAGCAAGAAGACACGTCCAATTAGTGTGCCCTGGTGTTCTCTGCCCTTACCTGCTGCAGGAGGTCAAGACATGGGCTCTGGGCCCTCCAGGAGTCCAGTTGAGGCCCCAGGCCCTGCTGGCAGAGCGCCAGACTGCGAAGCTCCCCAGCCAGGCCATGCGCTCCCTATGGGCTTCCTGGAACTTAGCTGGGGCTGCCCTTGGCACCGACATGCTGAGCTCCCTGCAGCAGCCGCAGCCTAACTGTTCCGTGCCTGCTAAGTAGCCACGAGTGTGCACTGGCCCCTAAGAGTCACTTGTACAAGGATACAGTGAGGCCATGTGGGCCGCCTGGACCCGCAAGCTGGCCTCGGCCTCTGCCACACCCCAAGCGATTGCTTGGGGACATCACCCTGAGGTTCAGCACCACCAAAGGTACCAGGTCAGAATCTGCCGGAGCTTGGCAGCTCTCAGGGACCCCCTTATTTATCCCTGCTCCAGCCTCTCAGAATGGACTCATAAGAGCTTCCACTACCAAGGCAAGGGGTGGCAGCTACCTCTACCACCAGACACCCCAATCTCAGCCATCTGACCTGGGCAAGATCCACCTCTTTGGGGAGGAAAACACGAAGATCACTATCTGCGCCCACTCCCTCCGCCCGGAAGTCATCTTCTCCTGGCTGAAGTCAAGCACACTTGCTAATCTCCACCGCCTGCTGGGAACAATGGACTCGCCCACGCCCACCACTCTCAGCTTTGGTAGAACAGAATTCCCAGGGGATTGGAAAAGTTTCCTTCCACATCCCACGGGTTTCAAAATAAAGAAGTTTACTGTTTTTCAAGGTTTTAAGGAATAAGCAAGATAAAAAGGGCAGAGAAAGAGGAGAGAAGAGAGAGGAAGAGAGGGAGGAAGGCAGAGAGAGAGAGAGAGGAAGGGAAAGAGAGAGAAACACATGGGACAGAGAGATTCAAAAATCCATCAGCAAATGCACAGAACAGATATTCACTGAAACAGATACAAGAAACATTATCTCAAGGGAGAGTACATTTCTGGAAATACACAGGCAAGGAGCCCTGAAAATTGCTTCCTGATACTTCCAGCTGAATTATCTCTCCTTGATAAATTATTTCAAAGTCATTTTCAGCTCTTAGGTTTATTTACACCCATTTTAAAGACTCCGTGGCCTTCTGAAAGGAGGAAAAAAAAACTTTAAGAAAGCATTACCGAGAATATCAAGGTGAGCAATGCGACCGTCATTTCTGGAGGTGTGAAGAGTGACGAACGTTGTCCTAGCAACAGCCAGTCTCAGAGCTGCCTACCTTCACCTGAGGCTCACGGCCAGATCTCTGCATGCAAATACAGGAAAACCGCAGAGCAGAGCCCCCTACCGGTAGACACCGTACACGGCGCTCCAGATGCTTCCATCCTCGCAAAAGAGCCAGCAAGCCAAGGGGTCCCCAGAGACTGTCCCCTGCTTAGGGAAACACAGCGCTCAGGGACAGCAGCACAGGACAGGAGAACATGTCAGGATAGGAGAATGAGGCAGGCAGCAGGACACGGGAGGGCCCGTGCCCTTCTCCTGATTCACTCTACCATTTAATCGTGGTGGTGCCTCTAACTTCAGACCCAGCTACAATTCTCCCTGCCTTCAGTCTCCAATATTAAATATTCATTGTTTACATCTAAAATGCCCCCCCCCCCAATCTGCTGTGTGTGGCAGCTGATTGGATCACAGGGGCACAGCATCCCTCAGGAGACGCGCCCATTGATGAGTTCAGAGCTGAATGTCCTGGGAGGAAGTCATACCTGGCTGGAGGTGGCCCCTGGGGCATGACCCGGAAGGGCACACTGCCGGCCGACAGGACCTCAGAAGCCCTCTTCTGCCTGAGCCTTCCACCCTGCCTCCCTGCCTTGGGGCCAATTGACCATGAATTCAACCCAGAGCCAAAAGGAACCTCTCCATCTTTAGGATACGTTGCCGTGCAAGGGCTTCACTGCACAGAGGGGCCTAGCCACACCCTGAAGCCACACAGCGGGCAGGTGGCAGTACTCGAAGCTGCTTTGCTTGCTCCGTTGGGGGTCCAAAATGCAACAGGGCCCGAGGGACCCCAGCGGCAGGGATTCAGATCATATGTGAAGCGGCGATTCTCAGATTGCACTGCATGCTGGAACCACCCAGAGAGCTTTCTTTTTTTTTTTTTTTTTTATTATTTTTATTCTTTTTTCAGAACCTTTGTTTGTTTATTCACTCATTTTTTTATGGCCGGCTCAGCCCGCCCCGAGGTCAGGGCTGGCGCAGCATGTGGTGCCGGGGATCGAACCGCGGTCCCTGAAGCCGCCCAAGCTTCCCCAAGCAGGCGCTTTAGACCACTGAGCCACCCCGCCGGGCCCCAGAGAGCTTTCAAAGCGTCCAGTACGCCTAGAATCCAGAGTTACCCATTGAACGGGTCCTACTGCGCCAGGGGCTTCCCAAGTGGGCCAACCCCTAGGGACAGTGTGTTCTGTGTGACAGCCACGGGATGCTGTCTCTATACGTTGAAATCTTGGCATCAAACCAAGAGGTGAAAACGGAAATACTCACGCTGTACTCCAAGGAGTCAAAATCTTGGCACATGATAAGGTCTGACATAAAACGGGAGAGAAAGAGCCTTTTTAGGGAGCTTAAGTGCCACAAGCCAAGGCCTTGGCTCAAAAATGTTTCCCTGGTTCCCCTGAAAAGTGGATCCCACACTGAAATGATAACCGTAAAGTCTGCGAGGCAGCTGCCTGCCTGCCTGCTCAACTGTTGGTCTTCACAGATCCTATGGGGGGTGGGGAGGTGAGGTTAGGGAGAAGGGCCGCATTAGAGGAGCTGTGAGATGTGCGGGTGCTCCAAACTCCGTGGCACATCACTGGGTGGGAGTGGGCACCAATCAGAGGGCACGCCTGACGCAACCTCTCATGTCTTCTCCTCCTGGGCAGAGAGCCTTGCTCTTTCTGCATAGACTCTCATAATTTTTTCTTCTCTCCCTCTCTCCCCCTCCCCTCTGCCTCTGTCCCTCTTCCCCTCTCTGCTCTTTTTATTCTTCCCTCCCTCCCTCCCCTCCCGGTTCCTCCCTCCCTCCCTCCCTCCCTCCATCCCCCTTCCTCCCTTATTTCTCCTTTATCTTTTCCTCCCTCCCTCCTACTTTCCTCTCTCCAATGCTGGGGAATGAACCCATAGCTTCCTACTGACCTGCATCCCTAGTTCTTTATTTTGTATTTTGAGGTAGGGTCCCACTAACTTTCCTCAGCTGGGCTCTGATTTACAGCTCCCCTTCCTCAGCCTCCTGGAGTGCTGGAACTAGAGATACATGCCACTGGGCTGTGGCTCACAACTTTAGGCACTGCCCCCAGTCAGAGGGAAACTTCCTTGGACAACGTGCACTGCAGCTTTGGGTCTGTCCCCAAGGCCACACAAGGACAGGCGAACTCTTCCCTGTGCAAGGAATTTCTTCAGATCTCTAACATCAGTAACCCCAGAGCTGGGTATGTAGCTCTGTGGTAGAGTATTTGCCTAACACGGGTGAGGCCCTGGGTTCAACCCCTAGCACCAAAATAAAACAAATCAAGACAATGTCCCCAGCCCTTACTCCTAAGACCTCGCCATCTTCTTCTCTTAATATTTGGTGTCCTTATCTTAAGGGGTTTTCTGCACAACAGGACAGTAGACAGAGGGTTCCCCCTTGCTCTGTATGAATTTAATTCATTAATGTCCCAATGCTGCTCATGAGTGACCCCATCTTCTAAGCACTTCTCAGTCTCTTCTCCTATATCCTGAGCACCAGCCTCAGAGAGCACGCCACTTCTCACCCCATGGCCTTTTAAATCAAACCGTTATGTATTTCTTTGTTATGGTTTATGTCTAGTTGTTACCCCAAAGCCTCATGCAATCATGCAGTCATGGGCAGGGACTTCTAGAGTTTGAGACTTGAATGATGATCCACTGTGATTACGTGTTTTACTGCTGTTGGGATTATGGTCTGAGTACTGCTGAGACAATGGGTGTGGCCTGAGGCAGGTAGGTTAAGGCAGAGAGCCTGAAGTAATTTTAAAAAAGAGACAGAGAGACAGACTCGTGCTGTTGCTCTCTGCTCCCCTGATTGGTCAGTTGCCTCTGTCACAATTGTTGCTGTTCCGCTGCCATGAACTGCTGCTTTCTGCCATGTGCCTCTCTGCCTTGGATCCAGCTAAGTATGGACTGAAACCTCCAGTAACTGTGAGCTAAATAAACCTTTCCTTCCTTCATTTTGGGTGTCGGTTATTTGCCCCAGCAATGAGTGAAAAGTAACTAAGATAGTCTTTTTGGCTCCAAATGCCCTTCCTGCCCCTTTATCTTTCTACTTGGCAAACTTACAAATACATCAAAATCCATCGTACATGTCATCTCTATAAAGATCCAAAGTGAAGGAGAGTCCTTTTCTTGAAGCTCCTATAACCTATACCTGAGACCATTCTTCCTGGACCTACGTCCATCGGCAGACTGAGAATTTCTGGAATACAGCTCTCATTCATTCTTGGGTCCTGGGTATCTAGCAAGGCGCTTGGCACACAAACAGTAGCATCTGTTCAACAGAACCAACTTGTAAGCTGGTATTATCAGGGCTCTGTGGAAGAAAATACACTTGATTTGTGCCTACTCTGGGTACCAGGAAACCAGGAAGCATGAAGCACTCGCCCTTTGGCCTTGAATCTCACACTGTGGGATTCCAAGAGCAGTGAACAGCTTCTGATCGCACAAAGGCAAATGCTCCTTACCGACACAGATGGCGGGATACCACTGGCCCTCAGAGGCCTGGCCCTGTGTTCTAGACCCAGGAAGAATTCCCATGCAAGCAGGAGGTGACTCCCAGCTCTGAGCTCAGGAGAGTTCAAGGGAAGGGGTGGCTTCAGATTCCCATGTCCCATGCATCCCGGCTCCTCAGTCAACCACAGAGTGCTGCCATGGGAGTAACAGAGGAAAGCAGTGACCTGGGTTTATAGGCACAAAAGGCCAATGCAGAGGTGTGATCTAGTTGGCTCCCACAGTCGCACATTCTTCCGGTCATCAGACAGCCGGTCTAGGCCAGCATGTCAGGGAAGGTAGTGGCTAGTCAATCTCAGAATGGACCTGCAGCACAATTCCAACTTGATCTAATTCCAAGCATTCCTGAAACTCATCATGGAGCCTCCCTCCCCCACTGGACAAGCTGGCACCTCTACGTTGCTGGCGACCCATCTCTAGCTCCCCTTCCCCACAGGCGGCAAGGGCCTGGGGTAACTTCCAGGGTCCTTGAAGAGGTGTTGACGATGAACATAGTTACTTTCTTGAAGCCACTGTTAAGTGCCAAGCTAAATGCATAAATACTGGTGGAGATACAGAGCGCGGAAGCCTTATAAAAACCATGTCAAACCTGTGGCTTTCATATAGTAAATTAGACTGACAAGTCATTTCTACTTTGCACTTCTACTTTTTCCCACTTTGATGGAACCACTGGCTGTGTTGGGAAAGATATACTCATCTTTGGAAAAGAAAAATTCATTAGCTAATCCACCTACTTGGAGAATTTATTTCCGAGCCTGAACTTTGGGGAGGTTTTATAATGGATGCCCTGACTAATGGGAAGCATGAATCTGTTCCAGATGGTTAATTACTTTTTATCATTCCTTTTAATAATAGTTAAGAAAAATAAGACAAGTGGTGTGAAAAATGAAGGCACGGAATGAATTAAATTCAAGTATTCTGCACCCATTTCCCAAAAAAGAACAGGTTGAAGTTGTACAGTTAAAATACCAGCGTCTAAAACTAGTACAGGTTACAAATTATGAGCTGCATAAAAGAAATTAATTTCTGTGTTAATCAAATAATGTGCGCAGAAGTGGCCATGCAGAAGCCGCTCTGGTACCCAGCAGGGGTGCTGCTGAAAGGAAATCCCGCAGTATGGAGTGGTGGTTGGAAGAGGGGTAAGTTTAAAGAAACTCACCCACTCCTGCTCAAAAGGCTTCATGGGTCCTGCAATGGAAATCTCCAGCGAAGGGCGCTAGGACCCCAGCATTCTGCCTACTGTCTTCTCCCTAAAACCATCCACAATACTCAATTCTGAGATCCCCTGACCAGAGAGGTCATCAAATCTCTGGGCCGGCCACTATGTTTTTACCCATGCTGTCCCCCCAACTTTTGTCTCTTTCCTACGCTCCATCCCCTGCAGACACCCTAATTAACCATTCGGTCTCCAAGGAAGAAAGAGCTCTTTTCCATCCCTCTCTTTCCCCACCGGACAGTCTCTCCTCTTCCCCTTCACCCCTATGCATTCAGCACCTTGAGCTTGGGCTGCACGCATGACGTCTGCGTGTCTGCCCTAGAAAACCGTAAACGGCTCCAGGGTAGGCAGATGCTAGCAGGCTCCACTCTGCCTTAAGGTTTCCCAAACACAGCTCCATTCCTGGCACGAGATCATCAAATATTTAGTTGCATGCGTGAGCGAAATGGACGGGAATCCATTGACAAAATGCGCCACTTGAACGCTGTGATTCTCCCCACTCTCTGACATCGCCTTTCACAGCTGATGTTGGCAGTGAATGAAACCCTCTCTTGGCAGGAGGCCATGGATGTATGTATGCTCTTTGGGAAGTGCTGGTTTTAAGCCAGAATCTTCCCCTCAGACCAGCAATAGGATGAAAGCACTGGTGGCCAAGTCGCATTGCTGATTCCTGTGTCCAGTTGGCCGGACAACCTGGAGCAAGAAAAGACTCAGTGCTTTGGTTACCTCCTCTTTATGCTCCACAGTGGGTGTTGGAGCAACCCTTGGGGCTGTGGGAAGAACACATGGGGTCACGGCCTTGTCTCCAAAACCATGGTCCTCTCTGGGCTTCAGAATCAAAATGCTAGGAGTTAGAAAGTTAGTATTAAATCTTTATATATAAGATCTAATAGTTTCTGATGAATTGGGGTCACTACCCTAAATTAACATGTGAATATTTTTGGAGCGATATCCATGCAATGTCACCCTAAATGGGATAAGTAAATAAATATCAGAAATAGGCTTGCATCAGCCAGATTTCTGTTGCTATAGCAAAATAACTGAGAAAATTCATTTATAAAGAGCAAAAGGTTCATAAATCTGCAAGCTCCAGTCCAAGGTCAGGTGGCTTCAGCACCTTGGACCTTATCATGGCCAGAGCCTTTGGTGGGACACACCAGTCACATCACGATCCAAGAGGGAAACCAGAGAGAGGCCGAGATCACCTTTAAAGGACAATGATCTGAGCACCTACCACTAAACTTTGTCTCTAAAAGGGCCACAGCATCGCCAATACCACCACCCTGGGGACCAAGAGTTAAATGCATCAACATCCAAACTCTAGCATGCCTCGCATCCTGTTGAGGTTAAGTTCTGGCACCCATGTTTTAGAAATTTGAGAACTCCAGTGAAAACATTTTGAACCTATGTAACATCTCTGACGTGTGTGTGTGTGTGTGTGTGTGTGTGTGTGTGTGGTACTAGGGATTGAACTCAAGTGGTTATTCCACTGAGCTATCTGCCCCGCCCCTGACATGTTGATTCTTAATGAGCTAAAAATAAGAAAAAAGATTATTATGAGGTGTATTAGTTATTTTTTCTCGTTGCTGGGACAAATACCCAACACTCAAAATGAAGGAAGGAAAGGTTTATTAGCTCGCAGTTACTGGAGGTTTCAGTCCATATTCGGCTGGCCCAAGGCTGAGTGGAGCGGGACAAACAGTATCCAGTTCAAGGTGGTGGAACAGCAGCAAAATGGTGACAGAGGCAGGAAACCAAACAGGGCAGCAGAGTAACAGCTCTAGTCCGTCTCTCTGTCTCTCTTTATATTCCTTTCAGGCTCTCTGCCTTAGGATACCTGCCCTAGCCCACACCCATAGTCCCAGCCCTACTCAGACCGATAATCCCATCAGTACTAAAACACATAATCCTAGTGACTCATGAGTCAAGTCTCAATCTATAGACGTCCCCACCCAAAGACTACATGAGGCTTTGGGGGGACAACTAGACATAAACCATAACACGGGGTTTAGATGTAAGATGTCCCCCAGAAATCTCATACATTTGGAGGTATAAACTAATTGGGAGAGGCAGAGCACTGGGATTGGGACCTAGGGATCATTCTTGTCCCTGGATCCCTCCCTCTCTCTCTGCTTCATGGCCAACACAAGGTAAGCAGCTAGTCCTTCTCCATGCCCTTCTACCATGTTATATCTTACTTGGCACCAGGTGACCAGAGACTGAATCCTTTCAACTGTGGACCAAAGGAAACCTCTCCTCCTTCATACTGTAGGAGCCAAGAATGCTGTCCCGGCAATTGGAAAGCTGACTGTACAGAGATATTGGATCTGACCATAATTTACACACAGGGGACGATGCCCCACGTTGCAAAAGAAAGGTACCCTGGGCAGCTGAGCAACTCCAGGGACTGGAGGAGACACCACAGCACCTTCTGGTAACGAGCACAGCCTCTGGCTGAACCACACAGCTGACATGTGCCTAACACAGTGACTGTACTGATGCCAGAGTACTGGCTTAATAAAACACACGCTGGCCACATGGGAAACAGGCATTAATATTTTTGCAAAGGGAAAAGGGCTCGGAAGACAAACACAAGCCAACAGCGACACAGAGCAGCACTGACAGTTTTCCTCCTATTGACTATCATACCAGGTGAAAACACTGACAATCTAATACAGGTCCAATAAGATAAAAGGAAATGATCAGGGAGACTATTGACGTATGAGTACAGATTGGCTGCCATTAAAATTAACTCTCACCCTAAGAATACATTATGTTTGCACCACTACAAAGCTCCAGCAGGCAAGATGGCATTTTTAATTGAAACCTGCAGAAATGGAAGAGAAATCTCTATAGCTTTGTCGGTCATATTTAACATTGAATGAGAAACAATCCTAGCGGCTTCCAAATTTCCTCTAAATAAATGATAAACATTTGGATTCTCCTTTCAGATCCTCTACTCAAAAGCAAGAGATCAAAAAGACACACCAGAGAGCTGCTTGTGCTTTCAAACCTCCATGAACATAGCTGAATTATCACATAAAAAACAATTCAGCAAGAAATTAAATGTATTTCTTTGTCAGCAAATACCTTCAGAAAACACGGGTAATGATGAGACGAGAGCAACCTGAGCGGGATTCGTGCGGCAGCCTTGCTAAGCCCGGAGACGGAAAGCTTTCCCCTTCCTGCTCATGGTTAGGGGACACACAGAAAGCGCTATTTTTGCGAGTCAATTAACAAAAGATTTACAGTAGATTTACATTCTGAATTAAATGACTTTTAGAATGAAAATCTTGTGCCAGGGGAAACTGTCTAGTGTCGCTCTTGATGGAATGGCAATTTTCCTTGAAATAAAAACAGGGTTTTAGGGCAAGGTTACAATGATGACAAGCAAAGTGAAATTCATTCATTCCACTTTCTTGGCAAGTTACTCTAGCAAAGGGCACAAACAGCTCCAGGGTATCAGTCAAAAAAAAAAAAAAAAAAAGATATTTAAAATAAAGCCAGAATTCTGCAAAATAACTTTAATAAAACAGGCAATGATCTAAATCTGCCACTACCCAGGAATTGGTCCGTTAACTCTTGATCAAAGAACCCAAGAGTCGCATATACAAAAACAAATTATGCAACTTTTTTTTTTTTAAACTTCCAAGTACAATGACTTGTCTTCAGAAGATAGGTACCTATCAAGAGAATATGGTATCCAGCAGATATTATGGGGGAAAAACAAATGTGTTTAATTTTTTCCCTCCAGGTAAAGATGACATTTTAACCATGAGTGAAAAAGCAACCTTTACTTAAAACCAAACCAAAACAAAAAACCCTACATTACTGGAGAGGCACCTTGGAAACCTTTCCATGACTAATGATTTGTAGCCGTAATTCGATTTATAAAAACTCAGATCCACACACTCGATAAACTTGGAAACAGTTTTTTCGCATCTTTGAAACATCCTCTAAATGAAGTTTCAGCAGGTTTTCAACCCATTTGTTAAAAATATTGAAATGTAGCGCCTTTCAGTTAGTTTGCAAGAGCAACTTACTGGCATCATGAGAAATGGAAATTTACTGGTGGGATTGGAGCAAAACCTTTTGCATAATACATAGAAGGGATTGAAAAATGAGAATCATAATTTAGGAAGCACCGCTAACTTTGAACTTCTTCCGCTTCTATCTGCATATATTTTGGGGAGAGAGTGCCTTCTCAGCCACTGAAAGCAAAATGCAGTAAAGTAAAGCCAGACATGTGAATTATTGTATCACAACGTATTAAATCAAGGTTTTAAGATAATAAAACATATAGACTAACACTGCCTCCATTGAAAATATGACTAGTAATGGCATTTTAATGAGAACAAAGAGTTTCTGTGCTATTGAAAGTATAATGAAAGCTATTTTTTAACAGGGCTTATTTCATCTTCTTCACCACACACTTTTAAATATGATCCATCCGTAAGCAACATATATAATCCACAAATAAACAGCCCTGGAGTGAGGCATTCAGAAATCTTCACAAAAAGAGGTATGCCAAAACAGAACAGCGAAATCACACATCTGTAAAATGGGGAGACCACCCACATATCTTACCGAGTTAATGAGAGGAAAAAATAAATATGAAACTACTTTTTAAATGAAGGACAGAGTGCTGAAGACAACAGGCAAGGCATTGGACACACCACTGTGGAAGGTGTGCTTGACGCATGCGAGGAAGAACGTCTGTAGCAGGTACTGTTATTTTAAGACAGATCTTAAGAATGAATTAAAATAGGACATGTGCCAGGAATACTAGATGTGAATTCTGCGCACCATAACGCATGGACTTCAAGGTACTGATGCAAGTTTTATTGCCTTTCTTACAACTTTATTATACAAGTGTGGTAATGATGATGGTGATTAGCAGCTACTGTTTGCTCACTTCTGAGTACATGGCAAACCCAGAGGGAATATGCATTACTGCTATTGCCCTCAACACATCTAGGAAGAACCGGTGAAGCGGAAAGGAAGGAGACAGTATGGGGAGGTGGCCCAGGCCCCCACCTCCAGTCAGACCATGTGGGTCAGAAGCCCAACTCTGCTCCCCCGTGACCCATCTGGCACAGGTCATTGGCATTCTTTTGCCTCTCCAATAGCAACACTGTCATAGTGGGTGAAGGTGACAGAATGACTGAAGTAGAGACAGGAAGTAAGAACAGAGTCTGGGGAGAAGTGGCTCTTAGTATCATGAACTATTATTAACTCCATGGTTAGGATCTCAATCTAAAATGTTCCATAGAAGGCTCACATGTTTAGAGATGCCGCCTTTAGAAAGCGACTGCATCACGATATAACTGCATCAATAGATTAATGCATTAGGATATCACAATTTGATGATCACTATGGACTGGAGGTGATGGTAGCTCTGTGGAAATGATGCCTAGTTAAAAAGGAACAAAGCATGGTGCATGATTCTGAGTATTATATAGTGTCCCTGCTCCCTTCTCCCTAGGTTCCTTCACTCTCATTTGGTTTCCTGGCAACATGAGTTGAGAGCTGTACTCAGTCCCATGCTTCCCCTATGACGTTCTGCTCGGCCTCAGCCCACAGCCATACGGCCAGCCAACCATGAACTGAATCCTCTGAAAGAATTAGCCACAGCCCAACTTTCCTCCTTTAAGTTGATTTACGCCTGGTATTTTGTCACAGCAGTGAAAAACTAACATAAGCATTTTAGCAATGGCAGAAAATGAAGTAATTCAATAACAAAGCCAGGATTTGACTTTTATGAACATTGTAACAATAACGAAATATCCAGCAAAGAAAACTGACCTCTGCTGTTTACTCCTCACTAGCCCATCAACCATTTTCATTTTATTTTCCAGTTCTTTTCTACGTATGCATATTCCACCTACAAATCATGGTACAAGTGAAATTCTATATTTATTTTCATTTACATCACAAAAGACAAGTATTTATACATGATTCTACATGGTGTTCATAATTACAACACTTGTGAATGCATAAGAGACTATTGAGTCAATATATCACAATTTAAACGACTGTTCAATTTCTATTAGTCTTGTAAGTAGCTTCTAAATTCTTAGTATTAAAAGCAACGAAGCAATCAGCATTGTTATGCAGGTGGTACTTTTTCTCCTTTCAGATTGATTTTTCCTGGGATAAATCCCCAAAAGAGAGATTACTAGTTCAGGGGTATGAAATAATTTTATGGCTCATGATATGCGCTTCCAAACGGCTTTTCAAATGTATAATTCTGGTTGTATAAGGCCACCAGCCAGCTTTTATGTCCACATAAGATCTCAACCACGTGGACCAGGAGTACAAATAAACCTTTGTAAAAACATTAAAATTATCACAACTTGTGCTAGCCCCTACAACCGCCATAAATTTCTCCTGATCATAATGCATGATCACCCTCTCCAAACACCCCAAGGACAATGGATGTCCTTGCAGTGCCACCGGAACAATGGCCTACTTCATCTTTGTCCTCTCTGCATACCCATGGGCAATAGTCACTATAAAGTAAAAATGGCAACTGTAGTCTGCCTCCCCACAATCAAGATTTAAAAAAAAAAAAATAACCTGTCTCTATAGCACATGTACTTACTACAGCCTCTCAGAATATTTCCAGTTGGTATTTAGCATGTATAGGACTGCAAAAAAACAAACAAATGGATTTTGGTCATATCATTGGACAGTGATAATAAAGGAGCCACGGCAATAGTGATTGGAAGAAATGGGTGAGTGGATGCTAAAGAATTAGGACCTAATTACTGAACTGTTTGTTATCGGCAAGCCAAGAACAACCACAAATACCATGGGGCATTTGACAAAGTGTCTGGGGTGTGCGCATGTGACACAGAGCCTTTATTCTTTGGTCCTTGCCAAATGCCAATAGTTATTTAGTTGACTTGTAATCCAAGTCTCAGGAATGCTAGAGACCCATCACTGGCTTCGTTCAGGGATACAGTATGTGTGTCACCTGTCTTTCACTCCATGTTACCAGCCCACGAGGTTAGAACTTTTACAGGTGGGAATAAAAGAGCTGGGTGACGTGGTATCTTAGTTGTTCCCCTTGTCAATGAGATACAATAAATGACACCCACAAATTAAAAGGAGGACAGATTTATTTAGGCTGATAGTTTGCAGAGGTTTTGGTCCATGGTCCACTGGCTCCAAGGAGGAGAAGCAATAACTTGCTTCATGGTTGGGTGGGGAGCAGAAAGTAAGGGAGGAACCAAGAAAGCAGATGCACCCCGCCAGGTCCTACCTCTAGGGACCTGCCTCTTCTCACCAGGCCCCAGGTTGTCCCAGCACAGCCAGCTATACACTCATTGGCAGACTAATCCAGTGGAGTGTACTTGACACTCTTGGTCCAGCGCCCTCCCAAATCCTTGCCTATGATCACAATAAGGATCTGGGGAAATCTAGATGGAAGCCGTAACACCTGCTCAAGGCCACACAGCTAATGTCAGGCTGAGTACAGGTTCAACTTAGATTTGTGCGGGTCCCAGGGACCCAGCACCTGACCGTCAGCTCAGCAGCTCTCTCGGAAGAATGGATCCCAGAAGAATGACAGAAACATGCCACCATGTGAAAACTCAACCCTTGGAATCACTGATGTGCTCAGGTGTTCAATCAAACTTCGCATGCCGATGGCAGGCATTCTCTATCACAGCGAACCCCAGATGCATCGGAGCAAATACAGAGCCATTAAGGGTGTACTGATCCAGAGCCTTTCAGATGGCACCAGTTAAGGTAGGTGAGCTGAGTGCTGGGCAGGAACGGCTGTCCAGGTTCCGGACAGTCAAGCCTTCAACAGCTGTTCCTCTCACTATCCGAGTCCCTCCCTCCTGAAGAAGGCACAGCCAACCCACCCAGGAGCCTTGTACCTCCTCTTCTCTTCTCCAAAATCTCTGTTTAATTCCCTCAGTCAGTCACCCACATCTCACAGCTTCACCCCACCGCAATCTGGCTTCCACACACCCTTATTTCTGCCATCAACACTGTGACCTCCAAATCATTCAATTCAGCAGAGATGTCTTGGTCTTTATGTGAATGGACATTGTTCATTTTGTGTAAATTTGGACACTTTGTACTATTCCTTCCTGAAAAAAATCTGCTTCCCTATGTTTTGTTTTTTTGTTTGTTTGTTTATTTGTTGCAGAACTGGGGATTGAACTCAGGCCCTTGCGCTTGCCAGGCAAGGACTCATTCTACTGAGCTATCTCCCCAGTCCTCCCCATGTATTTTTTATGAGTTCTCTAAGGAGGGGAATAAGGCTAAAATAAAATAATGTGAAAAGACAAAGGCTTCTGCTTGCTGGGAAGATGCTTGGCACAATTACGCCTATTGGGCATGCGCAGGAACCTGACACATGCGCAGTTAGATGGGCCAAGGAAAAGCATCAGGGACTGAAGCCAGTGGGTGATGGATCCGAGAGGCGATCTGGGACAACCTCTCCAACTCAAAGACAGCACTGGTGTCAGTGTTCAGGCCACCTAGGCCTAGCACTCCTGTCTTGACTGGGGCAGCTCCTTTGCTCAACCTTAAGACATGATGAACACTAAGCAGATTCCATACAAGGTCCGGGAACATGCACCCAGGAGACACAGACAGGATACGTGTTCTGCTTTTTGTGACAAAGATCCAAAATGCAGCTGGCTTGAATAATGCAGATGGGATGTGTGTGTGTGTGTGTGTGTGTGTGTTATTGGGGATTGAACCCAGGGCCTCCACACTGAGGCACATCCCCTGCATCTCCAGCTCCGCCCACTTTTTATTTCGAGGCAAGGTCTCACTAATTGATTAGAAGCTGGGCTTAAACCTGAGCTCCTTTAGCCCCAGAGTGCCGGGGTGATAGGCCTGTGCCACCATGCCCAGCCTCATGCAGCAGTCTTTCTTGGGAAATCCTCAGGCAGCCTGTGCTAGTCGGCTTCTGCTAGGGTAACAAAACAACTGTGAAAATCAGCTTAAGAAGAGGAGAGGTTTTGTTTGGCTCACGGTCTCCAAGGTTCAGTTTGTGGTCCTTCGCCCCTTCGCTTCTGGGCCTGTGGTGAGACAGCGCGCTACGGCCAGCTTGTGAGATAGAGCAAGCTGCTCACTCACAGCCAGGACATGATGAAAAATGAAAAAGAGGAAGAACAGGCTGCAACCCTGAGGAAGAGACACTCCGTTTGACTCCTGCTTAAAGAGCATCCAGTCCACAGCTCCTGGCTCCCTGGCAAGAAGGGTGTGGCGGGAGAGCCTGGCTGCTCTCATCACAGAGGTCAGGAAGCAGGCAAAAAAGGTAGGAGCTATGGAGGGCCACCTTCAGGCCACACCCTCACTCAACAGCCCCCACCTCCTGACAGCACCCTCGGCCCTGAGGGCCTTATTGGATCAACCACCGATGACCGTGGTGTCCCTGTGATCCAGTCGTTTTCCATACACTTGAGGCTTTTGGGGTACGCTTGATATCTCAACTGTAGCGGTGAGCCGAGTTCTTCCCCCACCTCCCCTAGGCCTTGGAAAGCTCTCACCATTCCCCAATGAGCCACAGCGGTAGGAGCTATGTCTTTGACACATGACTGGAACAGGCTCCCCTCTGCCAAGGCTGTGCTCCGCCCTCTGCTCAAGCCGAATCCCGACTGCCTTTTGACTTCAGTCCACGGGAGGAAGGAAAATAGAAAGGAGAGCAATCTCCTTGCCGTTAGCAGAGACGTCAAGGTGCACTTGGTGTGTCTGTTCACCAGTTCACAGTCCTGAAAGTGTAGTCCTTTCCCGAGCGCCTGAGCGCCCACTGAAGAATCTGGCTCCAGAGGACATAAGGAAGGGGAACATCTCAGAAGCAGAGACAGCCAACAGATTCTTGTCACAGAGCAAGAAAAGACAAAAGGAAGAGAACCCTGTCCTGGGGCGCTCACCTAACCCACTCGACTATCAAAGCTATAATAACCAGCTCAGCCAAACCAAGAGAAGAGAGCAAAGGTGAAGAGTGGAATGGTCACAGAATCAGCCACGGTTGTCGGTCTCTGGCCGTGGTTAAGTTTTGGAATATGCACGGTGGGCTGGAAAAGGAGCCCCTGCCAAAGAACTCACGGAGAACATGACCACTGATGCAGCCAGCTGGGAGCCGAGGAATCAGACCACATCCATCTCCGAAATGCCACCAGGAAGTGGCTCTGAGAGCCGAGATTCTGTCTCGCCTAAATACACCGCGCAGTTGTCCTGGTCACGCTGAGGCGTCTGGGCCAGCATGTGGTTTTCTATTTCAGTCTCTGCAAGTAGCCACTTCATAATGATCCAGAAGAGTCAAGGGTACCTTAAACGCTTCATCCTCTGAGGAGAAAATGTCCCTTTTATGCAACCGGGTGCCATTCGTTCATTTCAATATGTCCAAGATTTCTAGAAATACTCAAACTGAAGAAAACTGAGTTCTAACTTCCAGTGAGTCTGGTGTAATCTAGGACAGAGATGACAGCTTGTTTTTAATAAGCTTCGCAAACAACCACCTCCTCTTACTCTAGAGTCACTTACCACTTTGTTCTTGGAGAGTAATCATGTTAAAGCCATTTCTTTTTTCCAGTGACACTCAGCATTTCCTAAGTGCATGGCTTAAATTTCAAAGTGTGAGCTGCGAAAGTTATTTTTAAACCTGTTTCCAGAGCTTCATCACCCTCTCAGCTTGTCTGTGTCCACAGCTTGGGGCCTGAGGTGAAACCGCTTCTGGGCTCTGCTTCTCTCAGCTGCTGCCATCAGGCCGCTCTGCCCTGTGAAGCAAAGGCCGTGGGGTTAAGATGTCGCTGGGCCTTCCTGGGGCCACCTCACTCGAGGGCTCCTGGGCATGGAAGGTAGTGAACTTCTACGTTTGCTGTCCCCTGCTGTGTAAGATATTCCAATTCAAAAGGTAAAATGGGACTTATTACCTCCCTGCTTCTAAAGGGAGTCAGAAATCTGGGCAGAGTGTGGTGTAGCTTGCAGCTGAGCTGCGGCTGGGGTGTGGTCACTGGTGAAGGCTCGGCTTGGGGCTGGAGGGGTGGCAGTGGCTTTTAGGCTTGTGTGTGTGGCTGCTGCCAGGCGGGCATCCTGGCCTCATGGGATTCTCCACAAGCATACATTGTGCTGTGGCAGCCTGGGTCTCCCAGGTGATTGTGGAGAAAGCAAGGAGAAGACAGAACACACCTGAGGTGAAAGCCACAGTCTTGTCATGACCTAGTTTCCACAGTGTCACCCATCACCACCAGCACAATGTATTCATCAGAATATCAGGTCCCGCCCACCCGCAAGAGCAGATCAACCGGGACGCGCATGCCAGAGGCCCCCTCGCGGGCTGAGGCCCCTCGAGGGCTGCCAGCGCAGCACCCTGTGCGGAGATAGGTTTGCAGACAGAGCTGTCATTTCACCATTTCCTTGGGTGCACAAGCAAACGCAGAACCAGGAGATCCACAGGGCTGCGTGAGCTGCATGCTCCATCTTTTAATATCTAACCCACTGGTACAAGAAACACTGTAGCTCCATGTAAACCTTAAACGCTCCGCAAACTGCCCCTTTCCCACTCCACACATTCCCTGCCACCATGTTAGACTCAGAGTCACCCATCTGATCAACGTGGGCTACAGTCTCTACCCAGATGTCCCCCAAAGCCTCCCATATGCAGAAGTGGGGCCTGTGGAAGGGGACTGGCCTACGAGAGTGCTATCACCACCTGTGTTGGGGTCTGGCCAGAAGAGGCACGCTGGGGTCGCGACCCGGAAGTGGGCAGCTCCTCCTGAGGCCTCCTTGCTCTCTCAGCTTCCAGGCCACAGTGAGCTGAGCAGCTCTCTTCCACCAGAACCTTCCTCCAGGCCCCTCCTACCCTGGAGCCAACCGACTGAGAGCTGAACGTGGAGCCAGAAGGAGCCTCCCCTCCTCCGAGCAGTGGGTGCCGTATGCTGTCTCCCAGCAACGAGAAGGTGACTAAGCAGGTAGAGAAGATGGTGATGACTGCTCTAGGCTGGGCCCTTGGGCGCTGTCCTGCGGCCCTCCTGCCCAGAGGAAGGACGCAGCCTGCCTGTCCTTTACCATGTGCATTCTGCCCTGTCCCACAGGGAAGCAGTGTTTGCTGCACAAGTGTAACACACCTTCAGGGCACTTCTAACAATAGTAAAGCAGAAATTCTTTTCTCCACTGCCCTGGGACCCGAGCTTATCTCTCATCCTTGTAAACTTTGGGGGTATTGAAAAGGACATATAGTCCTATTCGTCTATGTTACAGATGAATAAATTAAGGCACTAGGAGACAAGAGCAGGGCTTGGATAAACTCCCCTCTGAAGTCCCCAAAGATCTGTTTAGCTTATGTATCTATCGAGCTATGACTAAATGCCAAGCTTTGTACCGCAGTCTCACGCCCTCTAGATATTTTCACATTCGCCCCAAACAAATGCCATCACTCCTGTGACCCTCCGTTTCCTCTTCTTAAAAATGGGTATCAAGAGAAAGGACGCAGCACCAGAATGGACACAGAAGGGGTGGACTGTGCCCGAGACAGAGCACTGCTCAGTCACAGAGAAGGACAAGCCTGAGTCACCCGTGGGAAAACAGAGGCACCTTGAGACCGCAAGGCTAAGTGAAGCAAGCCAAACACAGGAGCTTGAAGATGGTCTGGCTTCTCCAATATGAGGAACCCAAGGATCAGGAGCCTAGGTAGCAAAATAAAGGATGGATAACAGGAAGCAGGGAGGCAGATCCGAGTCCTGCCGCAAATGGGAAGGCCATCCAAAGGAGGAGGGGAGAGAGAGAAAGAAGGCGGAAATGCAGGAAGAGGAAGATGCGCAGGGCGCAGGTGCCAGCTTCCCGCAGGCAGGGGGACCGGCACGCATGTCAGGTGTGCACTACAAATAAAATAAAATAAATAAAGGATGCCTGTCAGGTTGGTATACACCACGAGTTTCAAACAGAGACTGATTGTGAGAAATTCTACCTGGTGACAGCCACAAAGAGACAACAGAGCTTCTTTATTTAATGGCAGTTTAGAATGGATGCAATTTGCCTAAGATTTACAAATCTGGGCGTTCAGGCTCTACTCCTATGACTTAATTGAGCTTCCACCTTCTGCTCCCTACTACGCGCACGTGTGTGTGTGTGTGTGTGTGTGTGTGTGTGTGTGTGTGTGTGCGCGCGTGCGCGCTGCTGTTAGAGGGCAGCACTGTCCTAGGAGCCCAGGCAAGCAGCCCATGAAGCTTAGCTGGGGCAGTAACGAACCACAACAAAGATCGCCCCCACTCCCCCAAGGATACTCGACGGCAGGCGAGCACAGACAGAGACAAAAATAGAGCTGAGCACGGATCATTTCCTCCCTGGCTCAGCTTTCTTCGCTCCTCTTTCTGATGGCTACAATGATTATTTCCTCTCACCACGACTGGCCGCAGGGGCAGCAGGTGTGGCCTCTGTGAACCCCTGCAGAAGTGCAGGAGCGAGGTCAAGGGCAGCGGCCCGCTGTGGGCTGGCCTGGATTCCGGGTTCCTCGTCGTTGTTGCTGCTGTCTCGCATGGGTTCACCAGTGCAGCCTGGAGGTTTTCTCCTGGGCACCAGAGCACCTGGTAGCAGAGGGAACACCAGCCACCAATGTGGGACTGCAAGAGCTTGGGACAAGCAGGGTATTTCTGCATATACTTTGGGGAAAGGAAAACAAAACAGCCTTACAGCCAGGAGATGGTACAGCTACCCAGGATGAATACCTTATACAGCCCTAAACAAGAGTCCCCACAAAGAGATAGGGCCATGAGGCACACACGCTGTAAGAACTGTGCCGCTCAAATCAGCAGCCCCGGGGCCTGAGAGATACCAGCTCTTCTAACCTGGCCTGTGGTATTCAATTTCCTGCCCTGTGTTATGATTAATCCTGACGGCCAACCTGACCGGCCTAGGGGATTACTAAAGCATACTTTGGGGTGGTTCAAGGGGTATGGCACCGGGGACTCTATGGGGTCCTCAGTGCCTTCCTACCTGGATGTTCCCCTGGTCTCTGTTTCCTGCATGTCGTGAGTTGAGTGGCTTCCCTCCGCCAGGCCCTTCCACCAGGGAGTTTATGGCTCAGAGCCAGCCAACCATGTACTCACATAGCTAGCCAAACTCCAATTCTCATCCTTTTACTTGTGGGTCCCAAGTACTTTGGAATTAAGTACTGCAGACTGAACCCAGGGCTTTCACTCTATGCTATACTTCACCCAGCCCTTTTTGAATTTCATTTTTATTTTGACATAGGATCTTCTAAGTCTCTAAGTCATGCAGGTTGCTCTTGAGTCTGGGATCCTCCTGCCTTGGCCTCACCATATGATTAAAGGGCATCTCAGATGAGGGAATGAGAGGACCAGAAGCCAGAGAGCTGGGCGGAAGGGGTTGGGCTGGAGGAGCTCCTGAGAGGAAATTGCTTCTTTCTGACACCCCCGCGCCTGGCCTCTCTGAGCGCATCCTCAACTCAAGTTTGTTCTCCGTTGGTGTGAGAGTGCTTTCGCGTCACTGGGAGCCTGAGTGCAGTGGTGGGAATTTGATAAAGAGCCTGACTCTTCAGGAACGATGGCAGAAAATATTGGATGCCACTTTGTCTCCTTCTTCTGTGTCTCCCAGCTATAGACAAACTCATTCTGCACAACCGCAGTACTGTCAAAGGCTCGCCCGCCTCTCTTCTCCCCCTCTGGCTCCGGACAAAGCTCTCTCATTTCATACATCATTTATCCTACCAGTGATTCCATCCAAGCCACTTCGGGTCCTTAGCAAACTGAAACAGCAAAATAAAGTGCCACTGTGAGGCTGAGACCAGAAAGGGCAGGAAATAGAGGCTTGGCGGGGCTGGAAAGTTCCCAGCCCTGCCCAAGGGTCTTGCTCACTACTCCAGGCAAAACCTAAAATGCACAAGCTGAGTTTTTTATCCTTACAGTTAAAAGCAAACTTTCAGCATCCCCTAGGTGGACAAGAGAGGCAATGCTTATTAGGCAGAAGAAAACAAGAGAGAAAGAACACTAAACCCCAGCCAACCAGGCACCCAAGAAATGGTTCCCCAATCTGCAAGGACGAGCCCACACCCCTCCCACTAGAATCTGTTTCCACAGTGGAGACCAAGAAGTCCAGCTCCATAGAGAGTTTTACCACAGGAGAAAGCTCCAGAGGAACATGAAGAATCTCTAACATGGAGAATGCCAAGATCAGTCTGTAGGACTTAAAAGTTAATGTCCCATTTTACCCTGTCCCTGCCCTGCCCGCCTCACTCAGCCTGTCTTCCAAGACTAAAGGTAATGTCAACAGAGAGGCCAGAGCCCCGCAAAAGCTGCTGAACTCAAGTGGCTGGAGAGACCTGGCCCAGAAATGCACTGTACCTGCCCCCCACCCCCACCCCGGAGGTTCCTAAGTTTTGAGATCAGCCTTACTAGGGAATAGTAAAGAAACCATTAGGCCCCATGGGAGACAGGTGGACTTCCAAGCTTCCCTTCACGAATACTGTCAACGGTCATGAATCAAGAGGGCAAAATTAGAAGAAGCTGGATCCAATCTGTGTCAGGGAAAGAAGATGGCTTTGCAAATGGGAATGAATTTCTTACTGTCCCAAGCTCGCGTGAGAGGGCAATCACCTGAAAGGTTTGCTGGGACCGGATGGTGCTCACCAGTTTCTGAGTCAGCAGGTCCAGCATTAAGCCCCAATACCGCCGATCGTGCTGCTTCAGGGAGCACACAGAGCCGCTGCTCCACGCACCCTCTCTGTGGACACCCCCGGGTCACCCCTAATGTGCTCATGTAGGCAGCGTGTGCAGAGCCAGAAACTCCACACACTCAGGTCTGGCCGAGTCTGGACGTCCAGCAGGGGCTCCCTGGCAGGGCCTGTGGCTCACAATGAAGATGCCGCATACTAAGCTGTGAGCGGCACTGCACTAGCGCAGCTGCCTAGCACTCAGCAAGTCACAGTGGACACACTCTGATTAAAGGGGCAAAGAGAAAGTCTGCTGGTGGTGGAGGAGAAGGAAGCTGACGTTCGTGACACTGGGTCCAACTTCCCTCCTCTTTCTTGAATGCTTACAGCATGCCTAGAGCTGGGACAGCCTCCTTGAGGCCACGAGGAAGCCCTGACACTGGCCTTCTGGCCCAGGCAACAGCAACCCCTTGCAAACTCTCAGTTGTGAGTAAAACAACCTCCATTTAACTACAGGTGAGTTTTCTGTTTCCTGGACCAGAAGCACTCTTAACTGATGCGCAACTCCCCTTTCACTGTGATCCAGTTATTGGCGCTATGACTCGGGGACTCTGCCTCACGGGGAGGTGAACACTCACCTGAGAGCAGAAGCTGTGCTGATATCAGCGATGCCCTTCGCCTTCTCTGCTCTAGGCCCAGCACCCTCATCCTCGTCCCCTTTACCCATCAGGCCCCTCTTCTGCGGTTCTTCCCCACCTCAGCCTCTGACTTCCACTAGGAGTGGTCTGCTCTGAGGTCAAGCAAGCTCTGCAAACAGGCCCAGCTGGCCTGAAGCCGCGTTAGGATGAGTCCCTCCGAGTTGCAGGATGCAACTGTTCCCTTTGTCCCATCACTGTACTACGCACAGCTGTGGGTGATCCCAGTGGGACCCTGCCCTGTCCTATGCCAGATAGAGTGAAAAAAAAGATGGTGGATCCATCCTGTGACTCCTCACAGGACTCAGGTGTGACCAGAGCACGCCCACTACTGCAGACTCTGAGTCATCTTGTGCCTGTCTGACAGGGTCTTCAGGAGAGGTGGAACAGCTAGGCAACACCTCTCCACGGTGAGAACAGGAGTGTGTAATGAGTAGTTGCTAAGGTTTGGACCTAAAATAGCCCCTACATCTAGGTGTTTGGAAGGTGACTGAATTATGGGGATACTAACATTGAACTGCTGTGAGGAGGGGAGGTCTGGTCTAATCAGAAAAGTTGCCTGAGGGCATGACCTCGTGACCCAGAAGGGTTTTCTCCCTCCCTAGCAGCTCCCTTCTACTTCCTGTCCACCATGAAGACAGCGACTTTCCTCGGTCCAGGCCCTTCCTCCACGGCACTGGCCAGGCACCCATGCAAGGGCTGACAGCTCCAAGACATGAGCCAAAATAAACCTCTCCCCCTTTAAGTTTCAGGTATCGTGTATTTTGACCCAGCAAGGAAGAACATGATGAAGACAGTGCCCTGAATTTCCCTGGTTTGACCTCACTCTTCAGACCCACTGACTACCAGCAGGGAGCTACACTCACCATGGGCCTGAGGCCGAATGGTGTGGTCACAGCTGCTTCCGGGCAGGACAGTCCTGCCCCAGCCCAAGGCCACTCAAGCCAATGTCAGTCTGTCTATGCAGGCAGGAGGGCCTCCACAAAAATGAAGGTTAGTGAATATGGCCAGGGGGACACAGAGGCAGGCAGTATAGCGCCAAGTCTTTGTGACTCTTTGATCCGCTCCCTGTGGCTGCAGAACAGCTACCTCACCTCCAAGAACTGCGCGCTCACACACCAGCACCCAGAGCAGAAAAGAGAAGGGAGTGTGGAAGGTCCTCTCTTCACGCCATTCTTTGTCAGGAAGGAAGGAATCCCACGCATGCTGACCTGTCCTCTTCCGGGCCCTGAGCCTCTGAGCCTCACTCCAAGGTGACCCAGGTGAGGAGGAACGGGCTGCAGTGTGGACAGAGGTTGAGCAACTCTAATCTGAATATCTGAAGTTGGAAATGCTGGAACACCCAAACCTTCTTGAGTATGATACCACATCCTAAGTAGAAAATTCCAGCCCTGACCTCCTAAGTCACATACAAAGTACAAGTACCCTAAAAATAGTGTATAGGTTGCCTCTGGGTTATAGTATAAGGTCTATAGGAAACATAAATCAATTCTGCCTTCAGACTTGGATCCCAGCCCTCGAAGACTCATTATGTGTATACAAATACTCTAAAATACAAAAAGAACACACAAAATCTAAAGCACTGTTGGCCCTGAGCACTATGCTGCACATGGCCAAGAGGGACCAAACTGAGGCCTTTCCAGGAAGAATGAGAAGATGTCACGGAGGCTCAGAGATAGGGGAATCAAATGCAGTTAAGAGACAAAGCTGGAGACCCAGCACGGACCCCAGAGCAGCCCCAAGTGTCCCTCTAAGGACGAAACGGAGGATTCAACAGGGACACAATGAGGAGGCTGAGACGGAGACAGAGCATGGATTCAAGACACTGGTCTTAAGGACTTCAGCAACCCAGTAGCAAGGCACAGCCACTGAAAGGTGGAAGAGACCAGGAAGTGGCCTATCGCTAGAGCCTCCAGAGGGATCCTGGCCCGGCTAACATGGGAACCTGAGCCTTGCCATCTGCCCTGCAGCGAGAGAATAAATTTCTGAGCCACTAACCTTGCAATCACTTGTTACAGTGACCACAGGAAATACCGGTGAAAGAAGACAGGTGGGACAACACAGCCAATGAGCCACTATCGTGGGGACACTCAGCACACTGCTGCAGGCTCCTGCAGGGCAGAGGAATCTTGTCCCCTGTCTGTTCTGCCCAGCCTGCTGGAATAAGGACTCTCTTGGATTTACCTAGCCAAGCACAGAATGTCTCCCTTCGATGTACTTTTCAGCAAATCACACATAAAAAAATTCATGGCTGCAGCTGACCCTCATTAGAATGTGTTTCATTAAATTAAAACATCAATCCCAGAAATATATGTTTGCTTAACAGGCAGAAATGATTTGGGGACCTCATGTTGCATACCATCAAATCAAATCAAACCATAGGAGCCAAGGGAATGAAGCCATCAAGCAAAGGGGGTAGGAAGGATGACAGAGGCCCCTGCCAAAGAAACATAGCCATGGTTTACAAAAAGAACCAAATGCATCCAAATTGTGT
>PVJA010004201.1:58291-88425 GCA_004027025.1 Myocastor coypus | reverse complement strand
AAAGTAAACCTCTTCAGATAAGCAAGTATCTTACATGTAAATAGGTAAAATTTCCCCAAACAGAAGACAAAGATGCCCAGTCTATGTACTATGTACAAAAGACTCATTTTTGGTCCAAAGATACCAATAGATTGAAAGTGAGAAAATGGAAAAATAAGTTCTTCACAAATAAAAACTAAAAAAGGATTGCTCTACCAGGGACTCATAGTTGGCCCCACTGAACCATATTGACAGAATGGAATTTCCACACTCACTGTGGAGAATAAATGAAGTCTATTTTTTTCTCAGTGTACTGCAAAACAAAGTTAGGAAAAAGAGGGAAAGAATGGAAGAATGAAGGAAGTGGAGAAAATAAGGAAAAAAAATTAATGCTAGCTTATTTGAATTGCTATGGGATTTAATAAAATGGAAAACTGTTGATGGCTCTACATTTAGCTCTATCTTTCTTAAAAAGCATCAGGCAGCATGAATACCGAGACATTACTAACTTCTACATCCACCAACTGTAAAACACTAATTTCCAAAAATCATTCTCCAACGAAAAGAACAACGGCTTCTTGAGCTAATAGTGGATTCCAAGGCTGAAAGAGGTAAGAAAATGTTACCAGAAAGTAAGGGAGTCCACTCCTCCTTAAAAAGGATGGAGGACTTGGAAGGATGAGGGTTTGTTCTACCTGAAAGACTTCTTAATGGCCAAGGCTAGAGCAATGTTAGCAACTAAATGAATTAGAATGGTACTGGATAGAGCATATTACTGTGTGATAACGCTGGCTTAAAGCCCAATTATTAAAATAAACATCTTTGAGTACATACTGTATAAATAAATAAATTGGAGAAAGAACTATTTTACTTTACAAATTAATTAATTTATTTATTTATTTATTTATTTATTTATTTATTTGTCTTTTTGAGATAGGGTCTTGCTATGCAGTTGAGGCTGGCCTTGAGCTCTCTTTTGTAGGCCAGGCTGGTCTCGTACTCGCACCAATCCTCCTGCCTCAGCCTCCAGAGTGCTGGGATTACAGGCATGAGCCACCACGCCCGGCTAATTCCAATTTTAAAATGTAAGCATTGAGAGAAATTGACAATCTTCATCAAACACCACTGTGATAATTGCTGATTGGTGCTGCAATTAGTGGACAGATGTAAAGAGAAATAGGGGACGTTATGGCTTGGATTTAGATGATCTCCCCGCCCCCCTGCCCCAGAAGCCTCATTCAGTCATAGGCAGAGCACTTTCAGAGGTGACTCCATCTGGAGTGTGTGATGCTGGGACTGATTCGTGGTGCAGTGCTAGGATCAAGGAGAAGCCATATGGGAAGAAAGGAGCTGTGGTCATCCTTGTTGCTTTGCTACCTTCTGCCCACCAAGAACTGTTTCTCCTCTGCAATGCCACCCCACCTTGGATCCAGCTGATTATAAACTGCAAGCTAAAAACTAAAAAAAACCCTAAAAAAACCTTTCCTCCCTTAACTTCAGGTGTCAGGTATTTTGTCCCAGCAATGAGAAGAGTCACTATGACAGTACAGTTGCATGTTCTCAAAGATAAATATTTACAAAGAAAAAGGTAATAACTTTATGGTGGAGAAACCAAGTAAGATACTGCCTTAAGCAAGCCTCTGGGGCATCAGTTACCCCCTAGTATAATAAATACACCAAGAAGGCCATAGCACTTCTGTGGAACTCTTCCTAGTGAGCAGAACCTTAGTCTATGTAGTCATGAGAAAATACCACAGAAGCCCACATTAGATAGTATTCTACAAAGCAAGTGATAAGTTATCTTTGAAAATCTTTAAGCCCACAGCCGGCCACATAGCTCAGTTTAGGCAGATACAGGGGCCAAGGTGCTGCCCACTACCTCCCAGGGCACAATGAGACAGTGACTGAGACCGGGGGTGGTGTCACATGCCTGTAATCCCAGGGTTTGGGAGGCTGAAAACAGGAGGGTCCCTGCAAGCCTGATCTGTACAGTGAGACCCTATGAACCATGTACTAAATGGGGACGGAGATGATGAAATTTGTTCTACTTGTTCTACTAATACTAGTTTATTACTTTTGATTAATTGTGCTATTATTATATCTTAATATTAAAGAACCCTGGGTGAAGAATGCACAGGAATTCTCTGTACTATTTTTTGTAACTTTTCTGTAAGTCTAAAACTTTCCCAAAATAAAAAGTTTTCAAAGAAGTTCTGAGGAATCATACTTAATAATGTTCTAAAACCTAATGTAAAATAAATAGAATATAAGATTATATACAGAGCCGGGCATGGTGGCTCATGCCTGTAATCCCAGCACTCGGGAGGCTGAGGCAGGAGGACTGGTGCGAGTTTGAGACCAGCCTGAGCTACAAAAGTGAGCTCAAGGCCGACCTGAACTGCATAGAGAGACCCTGTCTCAAAAAGACAAAAAAAAAAAAAAAAGATTATATACAGAACCTTTCCAGCTATAAAAGTAAAATTGTGGTGCCAGTGTGAAACTCCATGGTACAGTACATATTCTGTATGCTCCAGGCCCTGGGTTCAATTCCCACTACCCCAAAACAAAATACAAAGAAACAAAAAGACCAGAGGAACTATGCTTGAGGCATAACTTCTGTGATTGATGAGACAGGAGATGAGGATCAATTTTTGTGATGTCCTGAGCATGTCCCTTGAACTTCATGCGTTGGTAGTTTAATCATCAATTCATGCATTACTGATATTTGAAAGTGGGGCCTTTGGCAGGTGACCAGATTAGATGAGGTCCTGAGGGCCAGCCAAATAGCTCAGTGGATTAAAACACCTGCAAGCAGTTCCAGGGGCTGGGTGTTCAATCTTGGGGCCTGCCTTGCCGGCCCTCCCCCCAGGGCGCGCTGAGAGGGCAATTGAGACTGGGCATCATGGTACACACCTGTAATCCCAGCTCTTGGCAGGCAGGCTGTAAACAAGCAGAATACTAGGAGTCTGATTTAGTAGTGAGACCCTGAACACCCTGTAGACCCTTCCCTAAAAAATACCCCCCCCCAAAATATATATCATCCCTTAGATGAGGTCCTGAGGTCCCCACTACAACATTAGTGGCTCTGAAAGAGGAGGAAGAGAATTCAAACTAACATGCTTGCTCTGTTGCACCGCGTGATGCCCTCTCCCATGTTACGGTCAAGGAGAGCCTCACCAGATCCCTTACAGCCTCCAGGCCAGAAAGCCAACACATTTTTTTTTTCTTTTTCTTTTTTACCAGTAAATTTCTATTTATAAATTAATCTCAGGTGTTTTGTTACAGCAATAGAAAATCAAACTAAGACAATTTTCTTTTGTACACTTTCTGAATTTTCTATCATTTTATGAGATATAAAATAAAGTCACACAGCTGAAGAAAAGAAGCAAAGGAGGTCATAAATAGGGGGAGAACATTTCAGGATGACATAATAACAAGCAGGGACACAGGTGTGGCTTTGAACATGGCAGAGCCATATTAAGTATAAGATGGTGATTGGAGCAAGAGCATGAATACCATTTGGGCAGAGAGAAACATATGGGCTAGCTAGCTAGGACACTATGGGCCATTCTGGATTGCTTGTTTGTTTGTTTGTTTTGTATTTTAGGTAAGCGTCTATAGGATCTCACTAATAGATCTTACTCATAGTGATCTGCCTGTTTACAGCCTCCCACAAGCTGGGATTATAGGTGTGCCACTACGCCCAGTCTCGATTGCCCTCTCAGTGTGCCCCAGGGTGGGGGGCCGGCATGGCAGCCACGGGGATCCAACCCCTGGCCCCTGTGACTGCTTGCAGGTGCTTTAATCCGCTGAGCTATTTGGTCAGCCCCACTCTGGATTTAGACATCACCATAAAAATAACAGGTGTTGGATTAGGAGGATAGTTCAGCAGACTAAGCACCTGCTTAGGCAAGTGCAGGGACCCAGATTCAATTCCCTGGCACCACATGTCACAACAGCCCCGCCTCCAGGTGCAGTGAGCCAGCCACTCAGTCTTGGCATAGTGGCGCATGCCAGTAATGCCAGCACTGGGGAGGCTGAAAGCAGGAGATTCACTACAGGTTTGAGCTGCATAGTGAGACCCTGTACCAAATACATTAAAACAACAACAAATGTAACAGGATCCTATGAAGGGACACAGCAGGACAGGTTGAGGATGTGACTAGATTTATAATTTTAAAAAGCACCTTGGCAGCTAGGCAAATAGTTCAGTGGCACAGTGTTTGCTTGGCATGCATGAGGTCATGAACTTGATTCCCAGCGCCAATGAACAAACAAATAAAGCACCATAAGGCAGACCTGTGGAGGGTGGATAGAAGGAGCTAGAAAGTTAGAAGGAAAATGAGCCTGGGGAGCACCTGAGTGGTCCACACAGAAATGAAGGAGGGACTGGATTAAGGGAGAAGAGTGGAACTCATGAGAGAAGACTTTAAAGTTGGACCCAGAAACCGTCAGCTTCATTTAGGCTTCCAGGACCAACGGCCTATACCTGACGCAGAATGCCAATGCTCTGGGACCTCAGCAGGCACGTAGCCTAACTCTTCCCTTGTTAAGATGAAGGGCTCAGAAGCCCCGAAGCTCGTCCAGGCCTGGGGAAGCACCTGAGTAAGAACACAGAGCCACTGGCCAGAGATCCAGTGAGGACTCATCTCTGTTCAGAAGCTGGCAGAAGAGTTGAGACTAGCTATGAGGTCTCCTGTGCCCCGAGCCACTCCCAGTGACAGCGCCAACAGTACAGAAGCACATATTCTCCAATCTGCAGAGCAGCCATGGAGGAAACTCTTGGGTGGGCCAGGTGGGGTACTAGACACCCCACCAAAGTGTGGGACAGAAACAGCCGAAGCTCTGTGTATTATTATCATCCTCTCTAAACTTCCACTTTGAAGATACACCCATCTTATACATAATAAAAATACAACAAATCATGTATGTATATTTATAAATAAAATTTTGCACATACTCAAATTGTTTTTCAAGCACAGGGCTATGGCACTAAACTGGGTTCTGCGGAGAAACAGAACTAACAGCGGACACATATATGGACCCTTGGAAGGATGAGCATTCACGATGATGGAGGCTCCCTGCATCTGTCGTGTGCAGGCTGGAGACCCAGGAAAGCGGATGGTATCGTTCAGACTGACTACAAAAGCCTGAGTGTCCAGATGGTGACCCAATAGCGTAAATAATAGTGCAGGAACAGAAGATGATGTGAGATGGCCTACCTCAAACACTCGTGGGGAGAGGAGGACCCTCCTGCCTCTGATATTTTTTCTCTTCAAGTCCCCAACAGATTGGATGATGTCACCCAGAAGAGACAGAGAAATCTGCTTTACCACTAATTCAAGAGCTAATCTCTCCCTTGAGTTCAAGACCAGCCTGGGCTACATCATGAGATACTACCTCAAAACAAACAAACAAATGAATGAATGAATGAAAAAATAAATCACAATACACACATACACAAAGCTAACATCGTCCTTCAAAATACAGACATATAGCCCCCTGCGCTCGGCTGCGAGTGGAGCTGCAGGCGTGCAGGCCAAGACTGTGGACCCATGACCAAGCATTCGACGCGGTGAATAATAGCTCTTTGAGTCTGCAGTAAAAAAATGGCCTTCAATAAAACTGCCTTGCAAAAAATGGGGAAGAAGCAAAACGGGAAAAGTAAAAAAGTTGAAGAAGCAGAACCTGAAGAGTTTTTGGTAGAAAAAGTACTGGACCGACGCGTAGTGAATGGGAAGGTGGAGGATTTTCTGAAGTGGAAGGGATTTACAGATGCTGACAATAAATGGGAACCTGAAGAAAATTTAGATTGTCCAGAGTTAATTGAAGCATTCTTAATTCGCAAAAAGCTGGTAAATCAAAAGATGGTACAAAAAGAAAATCTTTATCTGGCAGTGAATCTGATGACAGCAAGTCAAAGAAAAAGAGAGGCTGCTGACAAACCCAGAGGTTTTGCTAGAGGTCTTGATCCTGAGAGAATAATTGGTGCCACAGATAGTAGTGGAGAATTGATGTTTCTCATGAAATGGAAAGATTCAGACGAGGCTGACTTGGGGCTGGCAAAAGAGGCAAATATGAAATGTTCTCAAATCGTAATTGCTTTTTATGAAGAGAGACTAACTTGGCATTCTTGTCCAGAAGATGAAGCTCAATAACTTACATCATTTTTATATATATTTATATATATAAAATATGGGTCTTGGTTTTGATTTACTAGTGTGGGAAAAAAACATTCTAATGAAAATCAAGTTTAATATGTCAGTTTTGAAAGTACTATTTGGGGGGAGTTGTTGGGTTTTGTTTTGCATCTATAGCACTGGTTACTTTGAAGAGATAAATAAAGCTTTTGTAGTTGCTTCCTTTATCAAAAAAGAGCATTTGGTAGCCTGATACATTTCCTCTGCTTCTCTAAATGTTTGGGGGAATTGTCCATAGTCCAAATCAGAACTATGTTTTAGCTCAAATGCTTAAGGACCATTCTGAATTATTTGTGTGTGTATAAATAAGATTATTACGTAAGTGGTTTTTGTTTTGTTCTTAAACATTCACCAAAACAAAAACTATGGTGATAACCTCATGTTTGAGATGCCATAATTCTGAGCAACCTAAGAAATCACTTCCAGCTAAATAGAAAATTTTCCTGAAGCCATAATCTTTTAAGCTAAATAGATGGTTTTGTGGTTAATTGGGCAGTTTGAAGTAGATATTTTCAAAGCAGACATATCAGAATCTGCATCTATCTTTAGTCACAGAAATGTAGTTTACTTCCAAAACATCCTCCCCACCCCACCTCCAAAAAAGTATTATCTAGCTGGGCATGGTGGCACACGGCTGCATTCTCAGTTCTTGGGAGTTCAAGACCAGCCTGAGCTACAAAGAGAGTGCAAGGCCATCCTGAACTGCACAGCAAGACCCAGTCTCAAAAGGAGAAAACAGTATATATATGTATCTCCACCAATAACTTCAGGCTGGGGAGATGGCCCCATGGCACAAGTGCCAGCCTGGCAAGTGCAAGGTCGTAAATTCGAATCCTGGTCCTGCCAGAAAACCAACTTCCCCACCTGAATAAGGTAGCGCCCACCTGAATAAGGTAGCAAGTCTAAACTTAGTTTGTGTGAATTCACTAAGGACTTAGCAAGGGAACATTTAAAAATCCCTCAAGACTCATTACTTCACAGCAAGTTGAAATCTGTACTCAAAAGTCAGGATTCATGTATGTCTTAAGACTTGGCTTATGGGAACCTACTGAGTGGCTGGAGGTGTTCACAATTTAGGACCTAGAAAAAATGAGTGGACAAACTTGTAATCTAAACTGTTGACCTGCATGTTTTCTCTTGACCCCATCTTGTTCCTTACATGTAGGCTCAATCTTTGTAGTATTCAGGTTACTGTTTTCAGCAGAAGCCCGGAAAACAACTTTGTAGTAGTCAGAATGTTATCCTAATGTATATTGTTTACTTTATTGTAAATAATGGTGAGCAGTGGTCAATAAATAGTTTTATATTCCTTTTAAAAATACAGACATAGGGGCTAGGGAGATAGCTCCGAGGCACAAGTGCCTGCTGGGCAAGTGCAAGGTCGTGAGTTTGAACCCTGGTCCCACAAAAAAAAAAAAAAAAAAAAAATACAGACATATAAACATACCCAAAAATGTTTAGCTAAATGTCTGGGCACCCTGTGAACCAGTCAAGTTGACTCACACAAATAATGTCATCCTTTCTAAGTTTCCATTTCACACAGGTACATATTCTTTGAACTTTAACCATCTCTGCTGGAAAGAAAGAATGAAATGGAGAGGAACAGCATGTAAGACTGGTCACCTTGGAGTTCTGGCACACACCCTGCCTGGGTAGCACTGGGTTTGCAGTGGGTCACTCACAGGTTGGTCGGAGCCCTTCCACCCATGAAGGTACAAGGATGCCTCAGACCATCAGGTTCTCTCAAGGGAAAGGGTGCAGTCGCAGGCAAGTGGTAGAACCCCATCCCAGAAGCCTCAGCAGCAAACCAAGAGGGCATGGAATAGGAAGCTAGGGGGCTCCTGGGACTTAAAGAAGTTGGGGTGCAGGAACCGAGTCTAAAACTATCACAACAAGACAGAAAGGCAGGACAGGAAGACAGCAGAAATGGAGTAGGTAAAGTCTAATCATAGGGTGGATACATTTAGCCCAAATACCATAAATAGTAGCTTGTAGCCTGTGTATGCACCATGAACAGGATTGGCCCACAAGATATCTTTACACACCAGAAATTTGGTAGTTCATTTTAAATTAGCTTTTTCCTCTGTGTACATACCTATGATAGAGTTTAACCTCAAACTAGGCACCGTGGGAGAGTAACAACAATAACTAATAATCAAATAAAACAACAGGCTGTAAGTTGTATTAAACGTATGAATCATATATTCTGGAATTTTCCATGTGGCATTGGGAGGCCGCATTTGATGACAGCTAACTAAAACCATGGAAAGCAAAACTACAGAAAGGTAAATCAGGCTGGGGAGATAGCTTGGTGGTTGAAGCGCCTTCATGGCAAATTCAAGGACCCAGGTTTGGTCCCAGGCACCACATTACACAAAACCCAGATATCCAGATTCTATAAAAAAAAAAAAAAAATCATGACAACACTAGGACTATAGGGCTGCCCCATGAGGATAGGCTGAGATATAGGGTTCCTCCAGGACAGAGAAGCTGATAGCCTGCTCCATTATAACAGGACTCTTTGCCACAGGCCTACTTCTCTGCTTTCTGTCTCCTGCCTGGCTTCCTGTAGACTGGCCAGTCACTTGTCTTGGGACCCTTAACAGCAGAGGCCATGGGACAAGATAAGCCTAAGTGACCCTAGAGTAAGTGCTGTGGGTGTCTGGCCTGCTGGATGTCATGAGCAGTGCTTCTCTGAAATTACCAGAGATCCAGCTCCAGCGCTCATAATCCCTACTGTCAGAAGCTGAGAGAATACATGAAAATGTGTTCTGAGGAGGGGGGGAGCAGGCCTGGAGGGGTTCAGCTCTTTCTATCCTGAGCCATTCCTCGCTAATAAGCACTGTGACATCCGGTTTCCTCTTCTTTGTTCTGTAGCATATTGTTACAAGGAAGAAAAATATAGGACAACAGAGTCCAAAGGGAGGGGTTCATGAAGGAAATGGACATATGTCCGGATTGGGGACAGGGACAAGGGAAGAAAGGAATTGCACAGCTCAGAAGAGAAAGTTGTCAGGAAGCCATAGTTGGATTTCCCCTCTTCCAGTGTGAGCATGCGTTTGACCTGCTGGGCTCCCAAATTTGTGCAGGAACTGAGGGGGCTATGGAATGCAAGCTCCAACTGAGAATGCTGCCTGGATTCTGGTCATCAACAAGAATCCCAGACAGACAGGCGCCTACACTCTAGCAAGTGGGCTATGCTAAAGAAGCAAGCAAGGGGCTGAGTCGCTCTAGATCTCCACTCAGATCACAGGTCAGCAAGGGAACCAGCCGAGAAGCAGAGTCCATGGTGCAGCAGGGAGCCCCAAAGTGAGCCCAGGCACATGACCTTCAGGCTCTTGTTTGGTTCTTGTTGCTATTGTTGGTCACTCACCATATCAGTCCTTAGGGCTCTTGTTTAGTCTTGCACAGGTGGTTGGCTTCTGGGTGGAGGAGTGGAGCAGAAAGACACCTAACACAGAAAAGTCCCACGATGTGAGCATCAAAATTATGTATGATGGGGGCCAGCAAGATGGCTCAGCAGTCTAAAGTGCCTGCTTAGGCAAGCTTAGGCAACCACAGGGACCGTGATATGATCCCCAGCACCATATGCTACACCAGCCCCACCCCCAGGGCAGGCTGAGCTGGCCTTAATAATAATAATTTTTTTTTAAAATTATGTATGATGACTCCAGTTTGGTGGTGCACTCCTGCAATATCAGCACTCTGGAGGTGGAGGCAGGAGATTTTCCATGAGTTCAAGACCAACCTGCGCTACAGAATGAACTCAAAAATAGCCTGAACTATATGGCAAACTCCTTGTCTCAAAAAACAAAAACAAATGAAAAGTATGTGTGATGTGCTAGGATTTAAGTAAAGGGAAACTAAAGATGAGCTCAGATTTGTACAGTAGTCCTGCCTTGTCCATGGGGATATGTTCCAATTCCCCTATGGGTTCCTACAACCTTGGACAGCAGCAAACGCTGTGTGACTATGCTTTTTCCTGTGTACATACCTATCATAGAGTTTAACCTCAAACTAGGCACCGTGGAAGAGTAACAACAATAACTAATAATCAAATAAAACAACAGGCTGTAAGTTGTATTAAACGTATGAATCATATATTCTGGAATTTTCCATGTGGTATTGGGAGGCCGCATTTGATGGCAGCTAACTAAAACCATGGAAAGCAAAACTACAGAAAGGTAAATCAGGCTGGGGAGGTAGCTTGGTGGTTGAAGCACCTGCCTGGCAAATTCAAGGACCCAGGTTTGGTCCCAGGCACCACATGCTACGCTGGCCCCAGTGCACCAATCCAGCCACACTGCATAGCAAGACCCTGTACCATGCAAATAAATAAATAAATAAATAAATAAATAAATAAATAAATATTTTTTTTAAAAGGGAGATCACTGCACACAACTTTTCAGAAATATACCTATCACATCCAAGTTGAAGCATCACTTCTGAGCTTTCCCTTCTCTGATCCACTTTCCTTTCATGCATTTAGCTATGGCGGCAAATCAGTAAGAATAAAAATGTTCCTTGCTTTCCTCGTGGCACAAGATCTATGCTGATTCGCCTGCTTAGGAAGGCTTGGGCAGCTGCAGGGACCGCGGTTTGATCCCCGGCACCACATGCTGCGCCAGCCCTGCCCTCAGGGCAGGCTGAGCCAGCCATACAAATAAATAAACAAACAAACAAAAGTTCTGAAACGAGGGAAAAAAAAAAAGATCTACACTGATTATTGTTCACAGAATACCTGGTGGACCCTCGTGAATTCACAGACACCATAATCTCAAGGATAGGTGCGGGCTACCATCCCCAGCCCAGGACTCTGCATTCCGGGCAAGCTCTTCCGAGTGATGAGAACACAGCAAGCTCTTCTGGATGATGAAGACCGGGCTTTTGGAATTTTTATGGAATCACAAATGAAAGAGGAGATTAGCCTAGATCATCTGTTCAGCTATAACCACCCCCAAATGTCATTTATGTTCTACAAAAAACAAGTCATGATGGTGCACACTTGGGATCCCAGCTCTCTGGTGGGGTCGAGGCAGGAGGATCACAAGTTCCAGACCAGCTTAGGCAACTAAAAAATTTTGAGAGCTTTAAGAGGATTCCTCACTGAGTCACGGGATACAGACATCCAGAGGACCTGTGAGAAGCACATCAAAGATGCCTCCAGCAGACTCCATCTTGGTATTCCCTTAACTTGCTCTCCTCTGGTCTCTGTTCAAACTCGCGTCTGTCTGGTGAGTCCTCGGCACGAACGACCACTCATCCTCACTTAGCACAGTCTCCTGTGATCTCATGTCTGCAGTGGCTACTGCACAGGGCATGTCTGGGGACACAGATTACTCTTCCAAAACAACCATTTTTACTTATGAAAGTAAGAATTGTACTTTTGGAAGGAATGGGTACTGGGCATTAGCCGCAGAGCCACTGCACTGAGTTATATCCCCAGCCATTTAACATTTTATTAAAAGACCAATTTAAGCTGCCTAAGGGTCTCACTATGCAGTTCAGACTGGCCTTGAGCTCACTTTTGTAGCCCGAGCTGGTCTCAAACTCACACTGATCCTCCTGCCTCAGCCTCTCAAGTGCTGAGATTACAGGCATGCACCACCACACCCAGCCAATTTTAGCTTTCGTATTTTATTGATTTCTCAGGTTTTTAAACTAGAAGCCAATTCAATGTTTCCAGCTAGTGTTCTGAATCAATTTAGGTTCAAAGCCTGTCTCTATTTTCATCCCTTTTTCTACAAAGCCCTCAAGTCTATATTCCCATATAGCTGACTAATACTGCATTGTCCAAAATACTACAACTGCAATGTATTACTATTTGGTGGCTGTATCCATTCCTTCAAAACATAAACTATGGCTACTTCTGCTCCTCTATTCATGGGGACATATGAATCTTGGGGGTATGGTTTATTCACTTCTTGAAGGAAAAATATCAAGAAATAAATTGATGTGTTGAATAAGACATGTTTTCCTACTTTTGGGGTGAACTCCACACTGAATTACATAGTTTGTACAAGTCTACAACTGAACCAGCAGTTGGGTAGGCCTCATTCTTCTCTGCAGCTATTCTAGCACTTGTTGATAGCTCATTTTGAGGATGGACCTTCCCCTTGGGGTGAGATGCAGTGCCAGTGATGACTTCATTTCTGCTGCTCAGATCGCCACGGCCTTGGAAGGCTTTCCCATGCATTGACTTACTATGTCTCTTTTGTGCTCTGAGAAGTATGGATTCATGGGAGTTGTTAATAATTTCTAAGTTCTAATTAACCATTATGTTCTAGTCCTATTTCCTCTGTCCTCATTTCCACAGCGCTAGCACTGTGTCTCTAAAAGAGTAATAAAATGATCCCAATGCCTGGTGCTAAATCACAGCCATGTGGTTGGCTCCCATCATCTGAGTGAACGGTGAACACTGGCAGGAAAAGGAAGCTCTGGTTCCACTTTTTTTGTGGAAAATAGTCACTTGATCTTTCTTCCTCCTCCTTAGTTTTCCAAAGTCTCCCCGCTATGTTTCACAAGCCGCATGAACAGCGGGGTGGGGGCGGGGGGAAGGAGAGTGAAAGCGAAGGAAGGCTTTGGGATCTCACACTCGGAGGTGTAGGTTCTGTCTGTTACACCCCCGATGCTCACTGGCACCAGCGCCGTAAGCAGGGCAACCAGGCAATGCATGGGACGCGAGGAAAAAGAGAAAACTAGCCCAGACTATGTATTCATCTACAACACCCCCCAGCGGTCAGGTGGTCTGCAAAGAACAAATCGTGCCAGATGTGGTGGTGCATGCTGGTAGGCTGAGGTGGGAGAATCACAAGCTCCAGACCAGCTTAGGCAGCTTAAATTGGTCTTTTAATTTAATAAAATGTTAAAAGACTGGGGATATAACTCAGTGCAGTGGCTCTGCGGCCAATGCCCAGTACCCATTCCTTCCAAAAGTACAATTCTTACTTTCATAAGTAAAAACGGTTATGTTTTAGAAAACACAATACCATGAATTAAAATCAGAGCATCTCAAGTGATATAGCTATTTTCTCACTGAAAATTAAACACCTAGGGCTAGGAATGTAGTCCAGTGTTGGAGTGCTTGCCTGTTAGTGTGGGGTCCTGGGTTCAGTCCTCATTACCGATAGGTTTTCTTATCAGGCACACAGCACAGCAGAGAAACAGGCAGAAGGAAAAAAGGAAAGGGGCTTTATTATCTTGGAGGACATGGAGAGAATTTGGGGAAGATAAGGAATTCTCTTGATTGAAACAAAGCAAGGCTGAAGCTTTTATGGCCTTTTGCCAGGGGTGGAGTTTGAAGTGGGTGTTTAGATATAGCTGAGGGAGCTGATTAGGGTTCTTCCCTGAGGTGGTAGGAAGGGTGAAAGGAAATTGTACCCTGGGCTGAGTTGGAAAAGAAGCGGAGAGGTGATCTTGGGAAAGATGAGCTTTTGTTTTAAGGGTTTCAGTCATATTAGACGACCACCATAATGATTTCAGCAATTTATACTATGGCCAGAACCTGTCAATTACAAGAATGAAATGAGTGAGAGGGGAAGAAATGTCTGAAAAAGCATCCACAAACAACTCAATCAGTGGTCTGGGTTATAGTTTCTTAATTTTTACAATTTTCAAGGAGCCCTGCCCATTTAAACCTTGTGACAATGCTTTGTCTCCTGCTTTCCTTCCCTCCTCCCCCAGATCCCCAGATGAAGGACTTCACCTCTGCCCTGCCCCCAGACTTGACTGGCAGGTGCAACCAGCTAACCCTCTGTCTTGCCTCCTGGCTCCCAGGTCACCTGGGCAGGTGACCTCCATGGTGAGTAACCTCTATTTACACCTCTGGCAGGTACAATGCAGGATCTGTTCCTGAAATGCCACAGTCTCCACGGGAGAATCTTCAAATACTGTCACCTTCTCAAGGCTAGAAGTACATCTGCCCTCTCCATCCTGTTCTGAGGTTGCCCCAGGCAGCAAGCTAGCTGAAATAACAGGTTATGGTGCTTACAGCCTGCTGACTGCTAGGGTGGTCTATGGACCCCCAGGGAGCTTGTTAGAAATGCAGGATAGCAGGTTAGCCCAGGCCTTCATAATGACAGCCCTCAAGGAGGTAACAAGGCCCCCCAGGTGACTTGCATACACATGAAAAAGTGAGACCTACTGCCTAGAGTTGGACTGAGTTGAGTTTATTATAGACTACGGTGTCTTGCAATGTAGTTCAGGCTGGCCTTGAACTCACTATGTAGCCCAGGTTGACCATGGTAATCTTGTGGTAATCCTCCTGCCTCACAGCCTCCCAAGTGCTGGGATGACAGGTGTGCACCACCATGTCTAGCTAGAGTTCATACTCACATGCAGAATTCTCAGAGGTCACAAGTGTACTAGGGATCCAAATGTAGCCTTTGGGCTATACCTATGCAATTCATCACCCTCTTTGCTAGAAATGTCTTCCATGTGCCTCATTAATATAACCCACTCCTAGTCATACGTCCATGCCTAGCCCAAAGGTCGCATCTCCACTGCAACCTCCGTGGCACCATGAACCCAAATGAATGACTCCCTCATCTCTCCTCCCTTTGTACCCCACATCAATAGCCCGTATGTGCCAATATTACACAGTACTCATGTCTGTGTCAGATCTGTATGCACAGGAGCGTGAGTTATCCAAAGGCAAAAGGCTTGGCTTGTCTGCCCACATCCCCACACCTGGTCCAGGACCTGCAACAGAGGCTGAGTAAATGGTAAATGAAAATCACCTTTGCATCTTCCCCTTCATTGTCTTAGAGTCACATGATAGTAAGTTTGATACCACGTGAAGATTTCCACATTTCAATCTTCTATGCTTTACAAAAAACATTTTTTTAAAAAAGAACATATTCAATATGATTTTAACTAATGCAGACGTGGTGCATATTAAAGAGTGCTGTGTGACGTTTTGATATATGCATACATTGTACAATGTACAAAACAGGATAAAACATATAGACTCACTGTATTTATTATTATTACTTTTGAGATAGCATCTTAATATGTTGCCTAGGCTGGCCTGAAACTCCTAGGCTCAAGTAATCCTCTTGCCTCAGCCTTCCAAGTGCTGGTATTACAGATACACACCAATGCAGCCAGCTTCAGAGTAAACATAGCTATGTCCTCAAACATGCATGATTTCTTCTGAGTAAAACACTCAAAGCCCTTTCTTCAGGAGAAAGGATATTATTATTATTTAACAAGAGGAAAGGAACAAGCAGGGAAGGATGGGGAAAGATGTATGGGACAATAATAGGGAGGGTTAGATATGATCAAAATATGTCATCTGCATGCATGAAAGTCAAAACACACAAATGCTAAAGGCCTTTTGTCTAGTTTTTTTAAATACATGGTACTTTATGATTATACATGGCCTATTTGTTTTATATTTCCAATAAGCTAGCTTACAAAATTGACTTGGAAGCAATCCAATCCCCGAACCCTGTGGAAGACCGCCTGAGCAGCTCTTCTTGAAAGAAAAGTGACTGTCTCCATTTTGATTGAGCATGACCCTATTTCCTCATATTGAAATGTACAGAGCTGGCTAGAATTTCTCATTATTCTCTCAATCAGCCTTAAGCTGTGTGTATTGGTCTAGCCAAGGTGCTGATGGTAGTTTTTGAAGATGGCACATGTGTTTCCCTGATAACAGGACAAAGAGCCAATGCTCCATGGTGTCAGCTGGGATTGAGCCTCGAGATAGAGGCTGTGACTTCCTGGGGCTTGAAAGATTACACATCAGAACTGAAGCACCAGATCCCCAAAATCTCATTATCCTTTCAATTGACCTTATTGGTCTAGCTGAGATGCTGATGACAATTTTTGAAGATAGCATGCGTGTTTCCCTGATAACAGGAGGAAGAGCCAATGCTCCAGTGTCAGCTGGGACTGAGCCTCGAGATAGAGGCTATAACTTCCTGGGGCTTGAAAGATTACACATCACAGCTGAAGCACCAGACCCCCAAAATATTACATACCATCTCAATAGCATAATGCAAATTATTTCCTTTGCATATATCTGAATATGGCGAAAGTGAGTACAGTCCTCCTACCTAGCCCAGTTCACAGTGCTCATCTTCTTCCCACAATTCCCTTCAGTGCTCACTTTCATCCCACAATTCCCTTTCGCAAGCCACTCCCCCTTCTCCAATTAATGAAACCTGAATGCAGCCCAGGGTCGCTCTCCTGGTTCTGGAAAGCCATCTTCATGGCTGGACTTAGGGTCCCTTGGCTCCCCAATAATTTTATATATATATATATATATGTGTATATATATATATATATATATATATATATATGTCTTAGTGTCTTTGTTATCACTGTAGGTTGCACTGGGAGTGGTAGATTGGAATTAACTTGGTGGAATTCCAATAGCGTAGCTTTAAGATTGTAAGTTTAGACTTCTTAGGCCAAGACAAGAACCAGGAAGGGACTCCGACAGAACGCTATTTCAAGGGGTTTTTTTTCCAGCCCTCCCCATATCCATATATATATATCCTTCTCTGGAGAATAACACACCCATTATAGCTAGGAAAAGCCAGCTATAAGAATAGATGCTTTTAAGAAGAATTGTGGGTGGTCTGACAAATAAATCCCCATTACAGTTTTTTATTATTAAATTAAGCAATGCTTGGTATTGCCAATATTTTCTTGCAGGAATGTGCCTGATTTTACTGAATCCATTTTGAATGAAAGACAAGGCAACGGTAAGGAAAAGCAAGCAAAGTAGAAAAAAGATAAATAGCGACCCAAGAGTCGCAATAATTAGTAGCTGGATTCTTAAAATAAACACACCAGTAAACATGCAGGTAATTAAAGGCACTTAACAGAGTTGGCATAAGCCTAAGGTTAACAATGAGCCCTTAAGAGACCTGCAAGTCATGCACCAGCTTGCACAGGCGAACATGCCAGGGATGTTCTTGGGAAATACAGAGCAGTGGTCATGGCTCTGTGCTGGCCAGCAGTGCACAGTTGTGGGCAGCTCAGGACCCTAAGAGTTGCCCCAGTGACCATGGACTCATCCTACCCTTATTCACAATCATTCTGAACATATGGTTCTGGTAGTGGTCATTAAGAAAAGTCACTTGGAACCAGAATAGCACATGGAATCCTGACCAATAAAGGAAAAGCAGGAGACATCACAAACCCTGATTTGAAATTATACTACAAAGCTACTGTGATGAAATCATCACAGTACTGGAAAAAAAAAAAAAAAAAGCAGACCTGAGGATCAGTGGAACAGATTAGAAGATGCAGACACAACTACAAACACACTCAGCCACCTTATCTTTGACAAAGGGGCCAAACATGTTCACAGAAAGATAGCCTCTTTAACAAATGGTGCTGGAAAAACTGGCTTTCTACATGCTAAAAACTAAAGCTAAATCCATGTTTATCAGCATGCACTACAGTCAAAATGTGTTAAAGATCTAAACATTAAAGCAGATACACTAAATCTACTGGAAGAGATAGTAGATAGATTTTTGAAGACATAGGTATAGGCAGAGAGTTCACAAACGAAAACCAAACTGCATGGGAAATACCTTTAAAAATCAACAACACATCAAAAGAAATCACCAACACAGTGAAAAGAAAACCCACAAATTGGAAAAGAATCTTAACCAATAGTTACTCAAAGACTTGTACCTAACATATATAAAGAATTTTAAAAAGTGAGGTCCCAAAAATTCAAAAACCCAATCCAAAAATGGGCATCCGAGATGAAAACATACTTCTTAGATGAAGAAATACAAATGGCAACTCTATAGATGAAAAGATGTTCAACAGCACTGGCCACTCAAGAAATGCAAAACCACCCTGAGATTTCATCTCACCCCAGAAAGAATGGCTATCATAAAGAAATCGACCAACAACTGGGGAGGGAGAGGCTGTGGGGAAAAGGAACCCTTCTCCACAGTTGGTGGAAGTTAGACTGCTACAACCTCTGTGGAAATCAGTGTGGAGATTCCTCAAAAAACTAGAATTAGAGTTCACATTCAACCCAGCTATTTCCTTTTTGGATATTTTCCCAGAAGAACTAAAAACATCATACCACAGTGATATATGTGCACTCACATTTATAGCAGCACAATTTGTCATAGCTAAATCTTGGAAACAACCCAAATCCCCATCAACTGATGAATAGATTTTAAAAAATGTGTATTTTGCTTCATGTCTACTTGTCCCCCCAAAGCTTCATGTAGTCATGGGGCATATTATGGAGTTGGTGACTGATTACTGTGGGTATGGGTGCTGCACCCACCCTGGGACAGGTATTCTGCATTACACTGTAAGGAGGGGAGAGAGGTTAGCCAGCTACCAAAGCTGCTGCTTCTCCCCATTGCCCTTTGCTTTTTGCTCTTTGCTGTTGCAGCCAAGAATGGCTGCCCTCTGCCATGTGCCACTCTACCTTGGAGCCAAATGAGCATGGACTGAAACCTCCACTAACTGTGAGCTAAATAAACCTTTCCTTCCTTAATTCTAGGTGTTCGATATTTTGTCCCAGCAATGAGAGAAAAATAACTGAGATAATGTGATATTTTTATACAGTGGAGTATTATTACTCAGCTATAAAGAAAGATAAAGTTGAGGCTTTTATAGGAAGATGGATACAAGTAGAGGCTATACTCATAAGTGAAATAAATCAGACCCACATGTGTTAACATCATATTGTCTTCTAAATGTAAGAACCTGAAAGAGTGGTACAATGGAGATTTTTTTTTAAAGAATCTCAAAGAGTAAGTAAAATCTGAAAGGTACAATAGAGATAGTAAAAGGGAAAGAAACTGCTGAAAAGGAATGAATAACAGGGATGAGGGAAAGGAGAAAAGAAAAAAAGGAGCCTCAAAAAATCATACATGCATATACACAGCATAGCTAAAGTGATTGTACTACTAATTTCTATGGACTTTTTTAATTTTAGGGAAACATCTACAAAGTGCGCAGGGTCTCACTACTAGATCAGACTCGTAGTGATCCCCCTGTTTACAGCACCCCCCCAAGAGCTAGAATTACAGACATGCACCACCACACCCAATCTGAATTGCATCTCAGTGAACCCCTCAGACACGAGGTCTGAGGAGGGAAACCCTGGCCCCTGGGCCTGTTTGCAGGCACTTTGATCTGCTGAGCTTTTTGCTTGCCCTCTATGGATTTTTTTGAAGGTGGTAGTTAAACTTAATTTTTTTTATTTTGACCAACTTTACATGCTTATATTTGGTAATCAGAGAAACTATGTTGAAGACAACAATGAGCAACATAGTGCAATATAAGAACCATGGTTGAATACCTATCATTTTTTTTTTTACATTGTGTATCATTTCCAATGTCTTATCCACTATTTTTCTATTCTACGTAAAGTAAAAAAGAAAAGCTACTTGTTATCAAAAGTGGCCTCTGTGTTATTTATCAGGTTAAATATGATTACCCTTTGACTAAGGATTTTATGTATCTAAACCATAAAAATAGTTACAAATATACAAAAAAGCTTAATCACATTTTTTATCAAAAAAGGGAAATAATCTACATTTTCATCAACAGGAAGATTATTACATGTTATACTGGATACAGCCTTTAGATACAATAAAACAAGCTTTAAAAAGTGAAGAGGGGGCCAGTAAGATGGTTCAGCCGTCTAAAGCACCTGCTTAGGGAAGCTTAGGCAACCACAAGGACCGAAGTTTGATTCCTGGCACCATATGCTGTGCCAGCCCCACCCCCAGGGTAGGGTGAGCCAGCCATAATATGTAAAAAAATATTTTAAAAGAGGGATATCTATGTGCACTGGCATGAGAAAAACATCAATGATGTCTCTTTTATGTGGAAGAGACAAGGTCTCACTATGCAACTCACACTGGACTTGAACTTTTGGGAACACTCCTGCCTCAAGCTCCCGAGCCTCCTGTCAAGTGACCACCCCCAGCTTTACGATATATCATCTAAAGAGCCAAGTAGCAAGGTAGTCTACTGTAAGAATTTAATTTCAGCCTAACAGAAATTATATGTATGGACATATGTATTGACATAAATATGTACATGTGATTATACATGGATACAAAATATTTAGAAGGCTACTCGCTAAAAACTTAGAAGGCTGTTTAATCGGACAATAAATAAGGAAGCAATTAAAAGATAATTTGAAATCACTTTCCTTTTTATAAGATGTACACTTTCATATTACTTGGCTTTTATTAAATTTCATTTTGGCGGGGGCCTGGTGGGATGGCTCAGTGGTCTAAAGCGCCTGCTTGGGAAAGCTTGGGTGGCTTCGGGGACCGCGGTTCGATCCCCAGCACCACGTGCTGCGTCAGCCCTGCCCTCGGGGTGGGCTGGGCCGACCATGAAAATGAGTGAATAAACAAACAAAGGTTCTGAAACAAGAAAAAATAAATAAATAAATAAATAAAATTTCATTTTGGCAAAATGTCAGATTTTCAGGTGCACAGACTGTGAAAAATTGCATTACACGCTCCATCCAGATTCCCCCGAAATTAAAGTTTCTCTTTCTGTTTCTCCTATCCTCTCCAACTTAGCTCTCTGTCTCTGGGGGTGGGGAGCAAGGGTTTTTGTTTTATTTTGTGGTACTGGAAATTAAACGCAAAGCCTTGTTCTTGCAAGCAAAGTATTACTGAGCTGTGTCGTCAGACATTTTCTACTTTTAATTTTTTTAAAAACAGATTCTCACTAAGTTTCCCAAGTAGGGAAACTTCTTTCCTTAAGATATCCCTGCAGCCATCTCAAAAGTAGGTGGGATCAAAGGTATGTACCACTGTGCCTAGCTTATGTGTGTAGAATTCTTTTGTGGGTACAATGCAGACATCATTTTCCTTTACCTCTAAACACCTCAGCATGCATTGTGTGTGTGTGCATGTGTTGTGCTGGAGGTTAAACTGAAGGTCCTATACATTTTAGGCTAATTCTCTACCTTATTCTCTAACCATAAAAATATTCAGTTCTGTAGTGATAGGATAACTAACAGGATAATCAATAAATTATCATTGATTTAATCCTATTAGCTAATTTAAAAACCATATCTAAATGTTACTGGTTGCCACAATAATGACCTTTTCTTTATAGAAATAAGAAATTCCAGATATTGACCTGAATTCAGTTACTGTCTCTGTTTGTTCTCTATGAGGTAGAAACAGAACCTCAGGCTTTCCAGTTGTTGATAACCTTGACATTACTGGTCCACACTTCCCAGGCATTATGAAAAACATTTCTCACCTGGGTTTGTCTGGTGTTCCCTTGTGACCCTAGTCAGGTTCTCTCTCCATCTTCTCTTCTACATTTATGTGGTAGGATTTTATTCTCAAAGGAAGCTTCTCATTTTCTCTGTTTATTCATTCTATTTTGTGCACTGATCAGTACAGACACATGGATTCTTTACTATCATTATGCATTTTGGTGTACAACTCATCCAGAAAAGCTTTTTTTTTTTTTTTTTTTGGTGGGACCAGGGCTCGAACTCACGACCTTGCACTGGTCAGGCAGGCGCTTGTGCCATGGAACTATCTCCCTGGTCCCTCAGAAAAGCTTTTAAGTCCAAGTCTAAATCTAGTTCAAGCAGACTGGATGGCAAGCCCAGCCTTGTTTAGGCATGAGAGCACTGAGTAAATTCCTTGCTTCCATGTCCTCCTGGTGTGTAACATTGAAGACAAATATCTCTCTCATAACTACCTGTGAAGATTGATGCAGCTTATATATATTCACAGCCATGCCTGATGCATAGGCAGAGAGCCAGTATGTAGATGTAACATAAATGCCATTATTTTCACATCATAAGAAATGATGTGGGAAAAGTATAAAATATGACAAAAAAAATTAATATTGCTTACTTCCCTGGCTAGTGATCACACTGTTACTTCTGAGTTCTTTATGCTCCTTTGGAGTCTATAATTTTTCTAGACTCAGCATTTACAATTTGTCTAATTGTTTTAAGAATAGTCAAATGTGGTGGTACATGCCTGTACTCTCAGCACTTGGAAGGCTGAGGCAGGAGGAATGCTGTGATTTCAAGGCCAATACAGTGAGTTCGTTGTCAGCCTCAACTAAATGGTAAGACCTTGTCTCAAAACAAAAAAGAATAATAAACAAGTGCTATAAAGCAACTGAGAACAATAGCCTTTTCCTTTCCAAGGACACGGATACAAAAATTGAACAGATTCAACAGCTAACGTCGTGATTAACTGTTTATAATTTCTTTATGTCATGACAATTTGTTAAATGTAAATTTCAGAGGCCTAATAAATACTGGAACATTTGTCCTCACTTTTTAAATTTTATTCATTGAAAAAACTTTTAATAGTTTTCCTGCAATTAGGCTAAGTACCACCAGGTGGCAGTGTCTCAATTGCACAAGATTTATTTGCCTAATAAAAATTTGACTGCAAGACAAAAGTCAATGGGGCTGCATTATTCATATTTTTATATTTCTTATAAGCCAAAACATAAAAATGAAAACAGAAAAAAAATACCAAAGTCAAAGAAAACAACTTCAGAAATTCAAAGATAGCCTAGTCATTCTAATCTATCTAGTGTCTAGTAGTCTTAGTAAGTTAGCTACTATGAGCTGGGCTGTTTCTATGACTCTTGAAATGCCATTTCCACCTGGCTAAATAAAATAAGAAAAGCTACATTTTGTTAAGTTTTTCCTAATTGCAGGATTTTTAAAATCCAAGTTTTAAAGCCAGAGCTTTCAGAAGAGCTTAGAGATCTAGCCAAAACTCCCATATTACAACTGGAGAAGTCCACATGTCAAGAGCAAGATGTTTGGCTAAGAGGCAGAACTAAACACCAGTTATGTAGGACTCTTGACAAACATGTTCAAACAGGCACACAGGTTAACTTGTGAAATCTGTGGTCATTTCAGAAGGTCAGGCTCACAAAGCCAGTTCTTTCCAAACCCAGCGGTTCCTCTTAGTTGCGATGCTTGCAGCTCAGACAGGTTCAAGGGTAAAACCTCCACAGTAGTTTCTAGGATAGTGACTTCAACTTTCTGAAACAGGGAATAGGAGGGCATATATGGCATGATAAAAAAAATATTAGTGAATGTCAAACATTTGTTGAATTTATTACAGTAAGAAACACTGCCATTAATCCCTCCAGAAATGTTTTCCCTTGCTTCAGTCACTATTAAAACAATGCTTCTTGCCTCTTTTTGAAGCAATTTTGAAAGTGCTCATTTGTATCTTTTTTTTTTTTCCCAGAGGCATGGGAAGGGTTTATTGGGTAGAGTTAAGAACACACTCAAGAGTGACAGCATATGTGTTCAGGGAAGTGAATGTCTTCAGTTGAACTGTCCTGAACTGATTCAAAATGTTTACCTCCCATGGCCATTTGTCTTGGGGGAAAAGCCAGAAGTTTCAGGTGCCAAATCCAGTGAATGAGGTGGCAGAGGACAGAGTGTCATATTTTTACAAGCTCCCTTTCCATGCGCAGCCTTTGGCAGCGGCATTCATGATATATTTTAACTGTCCCTTGTATATTTCCACTCAACTAAAAAATAAGTGCATTTGCTGGGCATGTAACTAATAGGAATATTTCAGCAACCCACAAGGGTAGAAGGAAAGCAATCAGCCCCATTGTGTGGGACTCACAACGACTTAGCTCGCTGTTGGAGCTTCTACGCAACTCTGTGCTGGAGCCAAGTTTTCCATTTAGCCAGCTGCTTCTGGTTATTGCAAGGAAGACATTCCCGGCAGTTCTATCCCCCCACTCCCGTGTGTGTGTGTGTGTGTGTGTGTGTGTGAGAGAGAGAGAGAGAGAGAGAGAGAGAGACAGACAGACAGAGACAGAGACAGAGAGAGAGAGACAGAGAGAGAGAGACAGAGAGAGAGAGAGAGAGAGAGTGCATGCATGCATACAGTGCTAGGGGTGCAAGTCAGGGCCTCACATCTGCCTGGTGAGGTCTCTACCACTGAGCCAGCTGCCTCCCCTGCCCCCAAGCCATTTTAGTTTCTTAACCTTTCCCTTTCTAGCAGTTCCCTTTGCAAAGGAGCAACTATATGACTTTGTCATATTGAGTATGCACCGCTATGTCATATTGTCACTCCTTGGCTCCATGGTCGCTGTGCCCTTCTTTGGGGAACTCAAGAGAAAGAAGAGAATGGAAAACATCAGTGTGAAAGTTCATCTCCCCGATCAGGAGAAAGGTCCTCCAGTCTCCTTGCTGCCTCTCTCAGCCCTGCCTAACCAGCCACTTATCTCCAGTGACAGCATTTCATTTCAAATGCTTGTATTGCAGTCCAACTGGTTCTTAGTGGAGGACAGCATTAACTTTTTCTTTTTCTTCGTAGTACTATGGATTGAACCCAGCGACTTCATGGTGAACTTCATCCCCAGCCAATTTTGGTTTTCGTTTTGAGACAGGGTCTCACTGAGTTGCTAAAGTGCCAAGGTTGAGCTTAAACTTGTGATCCTCCTGCCTCAGCCTCCCAGACTTCTGTGATTACAGACCTGTGCCACCACACCAAGCTGGCTTTAACTTGTCCATGTAAATGTAACTTCACTTTTACTTTCTTCACGCTGAATGTTATATCCTCAGACTTGGGTGGAGGAGTCTTTTCTGTGTGTTTGTGTTTAAGATAGTTTATGTATACATTAGAAAAATATTGGAAAACTTTATTAAGTTCAGAACTGTATGTGACTTTCTGAGGTTAAAAATAATTTTTAAAAAAGAAGTTAAGGGTACACCACACACAGAGTTATGGGTTCCATCCCCAGAGCCACAAAGTAGTAACAGTAATAGTAATAAAAGAAAACAACAGGGTCAGGGGGTGTAATTCATGGAAGATTTCTTCCCTAGCATACTCAGGGGTGGGGGGAGACCAATGTTGAACCCATCAAATGGTTTAATTTATTGGTACCAAAAAGATGTAAGAACTACATAAGACTAAGAATTAAATGAACTCATATAAATGAGTCAAATAAACCAGGCATGGTGCTGCGTGCTTGTAATCCCAGCACTATCAGGGCTGACACAGGAGCACTACTGCAGGTTTGAGGCTAACCTGGGCTACTAATGAGTTCAAGTCCATCCTTAATTATATAAAGAGACCCAGTCTCCAAAAAAGGGGCCAAATTAAAAACAAGCCTAAAGTCTACTATCCAACACACAGAAGAATAGAAATAGTGCACTTGCAATTGAATGATAAACATTTAGTAGAATGACTGACCTCGCTAATGCTAATAACCAAATTAGCTGAGAATTAAAACTGCAAATACAGCATATAACACTTGGCCTACCCAGCAATTCAGCAAGGATGTATTAAAATAAGAATGTTCAGGCCAGGCAGATAGCTCAAAAGAATAAGTACCTGCCTGGCAAGCACAGGGTTCTGAGTTCAATCCCTGGTACTGCAATACTGCAATAAATTTTTTAAATAAATAAATAAATAAATAGGAATGTTCCACACTGACATGAGAGTTGTGAAATGTGGCCTATCTTATGCTGCTGCTTATGGGAACCAAAATTAATACACAGCTTTCTAAATAGCATTTTATAGCTTATCTGGTAGGGCTTTAAATGGTCTGCTTTCTCACCCTCTCTTTCCAGTCTCAGCAACTTATGCTGAAAATGCACAAATATTTTGACATTAAGATAAGCAATACAGGATTTTTAAGTGAAAAATTAGACATTAATTTAACATCTAATAATAGTGGTCAGCTGGGGCAAATTTCATGAGTAAAACATTAGTCATTTGAAATGACGGCTACCAATAATTTTTAAACAAGGTAAATTGCAATCCTGAAATATTAAGTGCAAAATACAAGGCGCAAAATTTTTTTCCCCAATGCATGGGGGATAAATCCTGGAAGAATATGTAATTTCCAGAGGTTAGCAGTGGTTGTGACTAGGCAGAGGATTTCAACTCATTTTATTTCTACTTCCTTGTATTTTATGCATTTAAAACTTTTTATATCCACCATCTATTAGCTTTCTAATTAAAAAAGGAATAATAAACAAAAGAAAAAAGCCAAAGCAAAGTAAGAGTAACAGAAGTACTACGACTTCCCTCTCTTCCTGAAAAAAGACTATCTTTTATCCCTGTAAGTAACACTCCTGGGCCTCATGGTTGCAGAGAAAGTTGGTTTATTGCAATATTAATGTGGTAAACTGAGAAATGCCCTGGTTCCTGACACATGACTTTATGGGGTACAGAGTTCTCTGCAATAACATGCATAATGATCTTTTTAGCAATCCTTGCAATTAGGGGGTTGCCAAACTGGAATTGTTACTTTATTTGAGACAGGTACACACACACACACACACACACACACACACATATGCATTTAAGTACAATAGCAGAAATACAGAAACAACTGTCTCCTTGAAGAAAACAGCATCATGAGCTCTACTCAAGATGGGAAGATATTCAACAAGCTAAATATGAATAGACTTGGTGCTTTCTTTTTCCTCAGAAAAAGCACTGAGCATTCATACCTAGTATATGAGTCCCATAAACAGAGTGACATCATCTATGTATCATCATCTCTGCTGTCGTGGTACTCCAGACCCTGGGACAAATTAAATTGATGACTCGGATGTGGAGACCTGCTCAGCTGTGAAGGTAAGCAGTGGAGGCAGTTCTTGAGCTGCACCGTGAGAACCAGTTTTCTCAGGCAGAGCTTAATTACAAGCGCACAGTTGTCAAAACATTTATGGAGAACGCTAATCCCACACCACGTCTGGGCTTCTGTTAGGCCCTTTTCCTTTATGATTATTTCCATTCGGTGTCCACGTACGGGAGGCAGGGGGTGGGTTCCAATGTCTATTTCAGTTCAATATCAACAATGTGCCTTCCCCACTTCTCCTGTGAGGCCAAAAGCTTTTGGTTTGACAAGAATTAAAGCAGGACCCTGTCGTAGAGGATACCTAGTACTAATTCTGTTTTGAATATGAGAGGGAAAAAAAAAAACCTGTTTCCAAAGTTATGTAGCTAATTAGCAGTGGTTTTATGAACCCCAACTGTATTTATTGTTCCATTGTCTTAGTGCTGTGGTGTCCTTAGATGTGTTTCCATTGCTTGCATGGATTAGTTGTATAAAGACACAACATTGAGATTGTATCTTTCAATGCAAAGGCAGTTAAGACAATGAACCAGCCGGGCGTGGTGGCTCACGCCTGTAATCCCAGCACTCAGGAGGCTGAGGTAGGAGGATTGGTGAGAGTTCGAGACCAACCTGGGCTACAAAAGTGAGCTCAAGGCCAGCCTCAACTGCATAGTGAAACCCTGTCTCAAAAAGACAATGAACCAATGATTCTGTTGGGAGGAAAAAACATTAGGGGCATAAGGGATTCTCATTGTCTGGGATTGATTCAGAGAAGGTCCCCGCTCTATGGATCTCTGTCCCTAAAAATGAGGGGGTCACTCCTGGATAGGGGCAGGAAAAAGAAGGGACCCATAACCAAGTGGAGACAAGTGTCAAGGACAATCAAGGATCTGGGGAAGAAGAGGGGAATGGGTGCAAAACAGGCAGGTGTCAAACATCGTTTCAGCAAAAACTGCTGGAAACAAAAGAACCCCCAGTTGGCACAAGTGTGCACACACACACACACACACACACACACACACACACACACACACCACAGCCCTACCTGAGTACTCCTGCCTTACTACAAGTTGCACAAATGCACTCTTCTCTTTCTTTTTGGACATGAAAGTTCTTCCTCTTTACTGCCTGACCTAGTAACTTTTACTTGTCCTTAAACACAGTCCAAGCACCCTTCCTCCAAGACACTTTTTCTGAGTCGCCTTCCACTCCCTGCACTCTCACCTAGACTCCAGTGCTTACTCCACTGCATTCCCATGACTCAGACAGGTCCTACCACCATGCTAGGCAGCCCTCCTAGAGACTGCCCATTCATGGGTGGGTCTCCCAGAAGGGAACAGTGAGCTATTGGACAAGTAGGAGCCTCATCTTTCCCCTTGATACCTCAGGGATTGAATGCTGGACATCTCACAGATGATTGAGTAATGAATCCATCCACTGAGCGCATCACCACTGAACACCCAGCTTGTGCCATGCCCTGGGGACAGAGTAGGGGAAGGATATAGATGGTTCCTATCCTCACAAATCATGTATTCTATCAGGTGACCCTGATACTCCAAAAGCATCTCTAAAGATGATATGATAGATGAATGTTAGATCACTCCAACCATGGTATACATGAATTCTTATTGCACTGCCCATCTCTCACAAGAGCCCCATGGAGAAACACTATGACTTACCCAACCTAAATTTTATCAGGAGGCCTGATAGAGACATAGCACAGATAAGTCGTCCCTGGAAGCCTTGTACTCTTCACAGCAATACCCGCAAAAGACTGGCATCATGCTCATATTGTAGAATAAAGGCAATCATACCATCAAACCTCATTTAATTAAATCTTCTCCCTTTGCATTTGTGAGCTATGCACTTAGAAACATGCCTGGCCCATACTTTCACATTGCACATAGAGAATTAAATTTCTAGAGAAAGCCAATTACAATGAGCCCCAAATAGCTCTTGAAAGCTTATAAGTCTTTTGTATAGATGTATGTGTGCATCTACATATACACATATACATACATATATAGAATCTGGGTTAATCAGATATGTAAATATAAAGATTTAGAGAAAGAGGGAGACAGACAGACAGACAGACAGACAGGAAGAGGATTGTTGGGGATTGAACCCAGGGCTTTGCACATACTAAATGTGAGCTCTATCATTGCACTACACTGGGAAGGGTCCAATGGGCGAACATCAGCTTTAAACACCTACCATGCCCAGAGCTGGAAAGCCATGTCCCAAGTCTACCACTAAAATAAAAATGTTCTCACAATATCCTGCTGCATATATTAAATCCAGAGGCCATCAAATATTCTTCCATATTTTAAATCAGGTGAAAAAGTTCGTACAATTAAAAAACATGATCATAAAACCAAGATAGCTCAGTGGACTAAGCACTTGCTTAGGCAAGCTCAGGGACCAGGCTTCTATCCCCAGCACCACATGCCTTACTGATTACACCCTCAGGCACACTGAGCCAGCCACCAAGTCCAAGCAAAGTGATGTATGTCTGTAATCCCAGTGCTGAGGAGGCTGAAAACAGGAAGATCACAGTATTTGAGCTGTATAGTGAGACCCTGTACCAAATACATTAAAAACAAACAAGGGCCAACCAAATAGCTCAGCAGATTAAAGCACCTGCAAGCAAGCATAGGAGCTGGGGCTTTGATCTCTGAGCCTGGCATGCTGGGCCTGCCCCAGAGGCTCGATGAGATGGCAATTGAGACTGGGTGTGGGGGTGTGCACCTGTAATCCCAGCTCTTGGGAGGCTGAAAACAGGTGGATCACTATGAGTCCCATCTAATAGTGAGACCCTGAACACCCTATAGACCCTTCCCTAAAACACAAAAAAGAACAAACTAACAAACAAATACACCATGACTACAGATGCAGTGGTGGGTTGTCTGGTTGGTTCTCCCACTGTCTTAAAGCCTCACCAACCCACCCGTGGGGATATGATAGCCCGCCAACGCGCAGCTGACCCAACACACCATTCCCACTGCGGAGTATCCAGGGGCCACGAAACAACAAAGGACTGCCTTTGCTGTTCTTTTCATCCCCAATATTTTTACATCAATTTTGACATTTAAAACTACTCCAGAAAGGCCAGGCCTGGTGGTGTGAGTCTGTAATCCCAGCATTCAGGAGGCCGACGCAGGAGGAGTGCTATGAGCTGCAGACCACTCTGAACTGCATAGTGAAACCCTAAAAGAGAGCCAAGGATATAAAAGCTCACCAGCATAGCACCGGCCTGGCAGATGTGAGGTCATGTTTGATTCCCAGTACCAAAAGAAAAAGGCAGGGCCCAGCAGGATGGCTCAGTGGTCTAAAACGTCTGCTTAGGAAAGCTTACGCGGCTGCAGGGACCACGGTTCTATCCCCGGCACCACA